>CAJNDS010001315.1:0-23624 GCA_905221605.1 Symbiodinium natans | reverse complement strand
CGCAACATGCGAAAAAGAAAGAAATGAGGTGTTGCGTTATGGACGAGGCGTCAAGGTGGTGGAGTCCTACGCGGATGCCAGCTTTTCAGCAGGTGAAAATGAAAAGAGCCACTCAGGAGCGGTGGTGGTGTGGGGTGACTGTCCAGTGATGTGGGCAACACAAAGACAATCAGCGGTGGCTTTAAGTACAGCTGAAGCTGAATTACATGCGTCCATAGAGGGAGCAACGATGATTCAGTCGTGCACCCCTATAATTGCCGCTTTGGTTGGGACAGGTGAAGAATCGCTGCAAAAAGTGCTGTATACAGATTCGGTTTCAACGTGCTCGATCATTCAATATCCTGCTGGAAGCTGGAGGACAAGACACCTGAGAATTCGAGCAGCCGGTGTCAGGTCTCTGGTGGACCGTGGTTATATGGTGATAGCGCATCTTCGCGGTGAGTATATGATCGCTGACCTGTTGACCAAGTTGATGAGTGGACAGGTGTATGCAAAGCAAAAGGCACTTTGGGGTCTCCGATTGTTGGTTACAAGGGATGCACTCACGAAAAAAAGCCTCGCTTTGGCAATGCCCGCGGTCATGATGGTGGCTGCATCTTCTGCAAGGGACTGGCAATTGGTGGCGTCAGCCGTGTACACGTCTGGATTCTTTTGCTAAGAAGAAGGGGTGTGCAAGGTAGCCAAACAAGTTTCATCCCCCCCCTTACGTGATGGTTCTGGGCTCCAAGGTATGGAAAATGGTGTCCCAACAATAACGCCACATCTGTTGCCTATCTGGTGGCAGCAATTCCTACTCTGGGAATGGCATGGTTGCCTCTTCGACGGACTGTATAAATGGCGTGGATTAAAGAAAGCGGGGGTATTCCTGCGAGTTGCAACTTTTGTATACAACAGTGGGTGGGAACTGTATGAACGCAAGCAGTGATTGTGATGTTCTGCGATATTCACAGCTCAGAGCTAAGACGCTTTGTAAGCATTGCCTCAAGGATGGCTGGGTGGTGAATGCTGAGTTCCTTGGTGAGGAACGAGCCGCTGGAACGTGAATTTTCCATGTGCGAGGTGAAGAAATCCTCAATGGTAAAGGATTCAGCCAATGAGCTGAAGGTTCGTCCTGGATGACGTTAAACCATAATGTGCATTTCAAGCAGCTGGCTGCTGCCTAAATGGCGGTTTTGGCCAAAGATCTGCACCTCCAATGTGTCCTAGGAAATCCTAGGACAGGGGGAGTGCGGAGCTGCAATTGGTATTGTAGAAAGGAGTTGGTATTGGAAGTTGAAGGGTCAATGAACCCGGTAATCTTTGGCTCAAGCCATGACCAAAGCGGTCGAAGGTTTCGTAAAAAGTGTACCCTTGGTTTGGGGTCTTGTTGTTCGGTTGTTGGTTGTTCCAGGGGTAATAAGGGCTTCTGTTGGGGTTGACTGTCTTGTTCCCTGTCCTCCTTCGGTTGCCCCCCGTATAGGGTTCAGGGTTTCAGGGTTTCAGAGTTTCAGACATTCAGGGTTTCAGGGTTTCAGGGTTTCAGGGTTTCAGGGTTTCAGGGTTTCAGGGTTTCAGGGTTCAGGGCTCAGGGTGCCAGAGTTTACTGCTACGGTCCAAGCAGCAAGAGTGTGTGTCCGTTCCCAGCCCAGGGTTTGGTAGGTGTTTAGGGTTCAGTCGGCTTCAGGGTTCAGGGGTTTCAGCTTAGGCTTCAGGGCCGACTGACCTAGTTTTCAAAGGGCACCCCCTCAACCCTAACCCTGAACCCTAAACCCTAAACCCTAAACCGCGGTTGGGCGTCGAGAGGCTCTTTGTCGCTGATCCCTGCTGAAATCACCGGCTGCACCAGCTGTGCGAATCAGACGCTTCGAGCCGGTTAAGGGTTTGCGGTTTAGTGACGTGTCAACCCTAAACCCTAAACCCTAAACCCTAAACCCTAAACCCTAAACCCTAAACCCTAAACCCTAAACCCTAAACCCTAAACCCTAAACCCTAAACCCTAAACCCTAAACCCTAAACCCTAAACCCTAAACCCTAAACCCTAAACCCTACACCCTAAACCCGAAACCCTAAACCCTAAACCCTAAACCTTAAACCTAAACCCTAAACCCCAAACCCTAAACCCTAAACCCTAAAGCCCTAAATTCTACACCCTTAACCCTAAAGCCCTAAACCCTTTCTGGGGAGGTGATGAACATGTTCACCCCCGCGTGAGATTGGGGTGGGGCCCCGCCAACCCTAAACCCTAAACCCTAATCCCTAAGCCCTAAACCCTAAACCCTAAACCCTCAACCCTACAGGCAACAAGGACGTGACAGATCGTGATGGCAGTACGGCCGCAAGGGTTGATCTGGCAACCCTTAAACCCGAAGCCCTCCACTCGAAACCCTAAACCCCAATGAATCTGCAGAGGATCCAGCAGTTTTCGTTGGAGCGCCCCTTCCCCCCCGAGAATCCCCCGGGCATCTGAACCCTAAACTCTAAACCTTAAGCCATAGGCCATATCCCACGGCGCGCTCTTGGAGTGTTCAAACACAGATGATCCCGGCAGCGCGTGTCAAGTTGCTCGGGTTTGGGGTGAACGTATTCGAAAGAAAGACTAGCAATAAGAATAACAAGTGTAGAGTTCAGGCTTCGGCATCATGTGTTTATGAATACTGTGTGTTTGCTAGGATGCCCAGTAGTACCCTTATTCCCTTTTTTGGGGGTTTAGGTTCCCTTATAAACCCCTTTAAGCAAAAAAGGGCACCCTGTTTAAGCCTTGGTTACTGGGCAGCCTAGTTTGGGTGGGTGTTTAGGCTTTAATTAGGGGGTTTTGGATTGCAGTTAGGGGTTAGGGTGGTTTAGGGTTGTGGGTGTTTTAGGTTTGTGGTTTTTGGGGTAGGGTTCGAGGTTTTGGGGGCCGAAGCGTGTTGGCTTCTGTCGAGGACAGCAAACTTTGGCGAGGAAGCGCAGCTTCTGCGCGGGCCCAATTTGAGTTTAAGCATTTATACCTGGGCCTAAACCCCAGAACCCCAAACCCTCAGCCCTCAGCTCCAACGCCTTAATCCCGAAACCCTAACCTCCGCCCCAAATCCGAAACTTCGAACCTTCAGCCCAAAACCCTCGGCTGCTAGCCGGGGTTTTTGTGAAGAGTTTTGGGTTGGTAGAGCCTATGTGTAGGTTTTTAAGGGGTGCGCAGGGTATCTGTTTAGGGCCGGGGGGTCGTGGGGTGTCTGTTTAGGGAACAGAGCGGCTCCGCGGCTTAGGGTTTTGCCAAAAGTTTTCAGGGGGCTTGTGTAGAGTTTCCCTTAACCCTCTAAACCCTAAACCCTAAACCCTAAACCCCAAACCCCAAACCCCAAACCCTAAACCCTAAACCCTAAACCCTAAACCCTAAACCCTAAACCCTAAACCCCAAACCCTAAACCCTAAACCCTAGACCCTAACCCTTAAGCCCTGTAGAGACTTCGGCCCCAGATTCTCAGAGCTCCAAGGTTGGACCTGGGGGTGTTCCTCGAAGATCCGGCAGCTTGATCTGCGTTAGGGGGTTTAGGGTTTAGGGTTTAGGGTTTAGGGTTTAGGGTTTAGGGTTTAGAGTTTCGGGTTTAGGGTTAGTGGCGTGACTAGGGCCGGTTCCCCCAGCGCCGTTTAGGACGTCGTTCTGGGTCGCCCCTTGAAGGGTCTAAACTTTCCATAAAAGCCTAAACCCCAACCATCCCCAGACCCTTCCCCCCCCCCCCCCCCCCCCCACCCCCCCCCACCCCCAACACCACCCCCCACCACCCCACCTCCCCCCCCTCGATTCTTCCCCCCCCCCCCCCCCCCACCAATTTTATGAGCCTCCCAAATCCACCGAAGTGCCCCCCAAGATGGTCTGTCTGACCCGGCTTATATCAGGCGAAACATTTCGAGCCCTGAAACCCAAACCCTGACTCCAAAACCCAAAAACCTCTAGACCCTAAACCCCAAAACCCAAACCCTAAACCCTGAACCCTAAACCCTAAACCCTGAACCTTAAACCCTAAACCCTAAGCCCTTGACCCTAAACCAGAAACCCCAAAGCCGCTGAAGGATCCCATGCGCAGCATGCGCGTTGAGGGCTGTTGAGGTCTTGGGGGCTCCGGGGGGTGTAGGATCTTCCTCAGCCCCTCAACCCGAACTCCTAAGGCCTTTAGGGTTTAGGGTTTAGGGTTTTGGGTGTAGGGTTTTGGGTTTAGGGTTTAGGGTTTGGGTTTGGGGTTTAGGGTTGAGGGTTGAGGGGCCTGCCCTGGGGAAAGCTACCCTCAAGTGTCCAGGAGTCCTTCGGGTACTACCTGTGTTGGTGCTCCGGCACCGAGAGCAGCTGTGAGGCGGGCTTACTGTGGGGTTTCAGGTTGTCAGACAGTAAACCCTAAACCCCTAAACCCTTAAACTCTAAACCCGAAACCCTAAACCCTAAACCCTAAACTATGAGACCCTGCAGACCTGAAAAAGCCTTAAAGCGGCCCTCATGAATGAAGGGCCCGCCCTTACTGAGCATTGGGGAGATCGGCTTAGTACCGCCCTAAAACCCCCAAACCCCTAAACCCCTAAACCCCTAAAACCCCAAACCCCAAACACCCTAAAACCCTAAAACCCTAAGCCCCTACGGCCCTAAGACCCTAAGCCCCTAAACACCTAAAACCCTGGACCCTCCATAGACTTCAGGGATTCCAGGTTGCCAGCACTCTGGCTGTTTAGGCCTAAAGGGGGTGTCGCGTTTGGGGCTGGAAGCCTTCGGGTTTTAAGGGTTGAGGACTGTTGAGTTTGGGGCTTTAGGGTTTCGTGTCTGGGGGTGTTAGGGGTCCTTCTGTGAATGTTGCGTCGGGTTTAGCGTTCGTGGCGGCTCCTACCTTCAAGAGCTTGGGGTTTAGTAGTTGAGCGACACCTAGAAGGTTCAGAAGAGTGAGCAAGACAGTTGACTTGGGGTCTTCTGGCACGTGAACTGGGTGCTTACCTCTTGGGGTCTGAAGGGGGCCTTGGTTAGGGCGTTTATGTTGGGATGTTCCCCCTTATACTAACAGTCCTTCATCCGGGGAACATCCATTTCTTGGGTTTTTATAACTCAGCAGGTCTTCATCCGATCCAGGGGCCGCTGACGTGAAAAAATGGGTTCTGGCGCCCCCTCCTCCAGCCTCCACTGCTGCGCTCTCTGAAAGGTTCCGATCTTGATTGTGGGGGTTCAGGAAAATAGGGGGCCCCTGACCCCTAGTATAGACACCCAAAGCTTAGGACCTTAGACGGTGCGGGCTGGGTGATACTTGATGGGCCTTCCATTTTCCATAGTCCAACGCTGTTAAACCCTGAACCCTAACACCGTAACACCCCTTAAGTAGGGACTGAGTAGTCAACCTTCAACACCTTTTGGTTACATGGAAACCTATTTTAAATCAAACCCTACACCCCAAACCCTAAACCCTGAAACCCAAGCTCCTTTTCCAGGATCCAGGAGACTTCACAGTCGAAGCGGGCCGCATTCAGGTCTTTGGCCCGTTCGCCAACCAGGAGCGGAGTGACATTTGGGGTGGGTTTAGGGTTTAGGGTTGGGGGTTTGGGGTTTAGGGTTTAGGGTTTGGGCTTTAGGCTTTGGGTTTAGGGTTTGGGGTTAAAGGTTGCGGTTCGGGTTTGGCGAGGGGGTTGTAAGGTTTGAGGCCCTGAGCTGAATGGCATTTGGGTGCTTTCAAGGTTAGGGGTTTGAGGCCTTGCACGCTCGAAATCCGAAACGAAGCCCCGAAACCCTAAACACTAGACCCTCAACTCTAAACCCTTTTATCCCTGAACACTAAACCTTCAACTCTAAACCCTTATCCCTGAACGCTAACCCCTCAACCGTGTTCGGGGTTCAGGGTTGGAGGTTATATATAGAAATCTATATCCTTTGCAAGGTTATAATCTGCTACAGCCATTGTTACTCAACCAATAACCTACCTGTAAGTACCCATGAATTGGGATGTTCCCCCCTATGCGAACAGTCCGTAGTAGGGAGTATAAGAGGGTGGTGCTAGAATCCCGATTAAGGGCTGTTAGTAAAAGGGGGTACATCCCAACCCATGAACCTTCAAGTATTGTGTGTACTCTCCTAAAGCGCTGGCACACAAGCCGCGGAGGTTGGCCACAACAGCGCCAGTCACAAAACGCTGCCACGGGCGTGTCAAGTACTCTAGGGGCCTTAGTATTTAGAATGGGGTTTGGGGAGGGGGGGGGGGGGGTTATTCTAGTGTAGTTATGTAGGGGCCATATGGGAATTCTCTCGGTAAGTCTTCCGACCCCTGTATTCTCTGTGCTGCGGGGGCCCTCGCAGGCTTCGCAAGCCCTCTCTCGCAAAACGATGGTACCTGTGCTGCGTTGTTTAGGTCCACGCAAGCGAATTCTTTTGCAATACCGACCTCCTTTCACATATGTGCCGCAAGGCCATGCAGGCGTCCGCTGCCAAGGGCCTGCTACAGTTTAGGGTTTAGGGCTTAACCCCTGCTGTCCCCGAGAGCTGTAAGTGGGCAATGTGGGCAGTTTTGCAACTCGCCACCCTGCACCAAAAAGCCCGAACCTTAAACCCGAAACCCTAAACCCCTTCAAGTGCAGTCTGGACCACACCAAAGCAACCCCTTGGATGGGCCCAGCACAGCGACCTCACCTGCACAGCACCGCCCAAATGAGCCTCCCGTCGGCCCCCGCGCGGGTGATGGGTATCTTCAGTGTCTCGCCACCCTGGTTTTGGAGTATTCAATTCTTTGTGGGCAGTTTTCGAACACCCGAGTTCGTGGAACGAGCTGCAGACCTCTTGCATCGCAGTTTTGATGCCTTCCGCCTGCTGCCCAAACATCTAAGCGTTTTTTGTGACTTCGCAGATGAACAAGCCCTTAGCCGCACAAGCAAAACCCTAAAACCCCTACTAAAGCAGGAGCTCGATTGTGCGTCGGGGTCGCCCGGCTGCAGCTTGCTAGGGGCGGGGGGGGGGGGGGGGGGACTTAGGCCTTGGGAGCTTGGGCGGTATAAGGTTCAGCTCTCGTTCTGGGGTTTAGGGTTTAGGGTTTAGGGTTTAGGGTTTAGGGTTTAGGGTTTAGGCTTTAGGGTGGGTCTTCAGAAGACTTTGAACTCCTTTTGCAGGGTTTGGGTGGCTTCGTGTTGAGGTTCTTAGACTGACCGACGTCGGTCGAAAGGGGGATCAGTGCAAGAATTTGGGGCCTACAGTGCGGGGCATGCGACGGGAACCCCCGCTGCCCCACTGCCCCAAACCCCACTGCCCCAAACCCCAAACCCCAAACCCCAAACCCCAAACCCCAAACCCCAAACCCCAAACCCCAAACCCCAAACCCTAAACCCTAAACCCTAAACTCTAAACCCTAAACCCTAAACCCTAAATCCCAATCCCTACACCTTAAAGGGTATCATTTCTCGGTTCATGGGTATGAATTATAAATGCTAGGGTTCGTAGGGTGGGGGAGATATGCTCTGAGTGGCAAAGCCGAATTCAGGGCGCGCTTCCCAAGCGAGCCCAATCCCCCTGAATTAAGGAGTACTCCCTAAACCCTAAACCCTAAACCCTAAACCCTAAACCCTAAACCCTAAACCCTAAACCCTAAACCCTAAACCCTAAACCCTAAACCCTAAACCCTAATACTACCCAAAATTGAATAGGGATCCCTACTCAAAGTTTAAGGTATACTCATGAATTACATCAGCTGTCTTGGGCTCTCCGGGTCGAACTTCATGTAAACATACCCTAAACCCTAAACCCTAAACCCAAAACCCAATGAACCCTGGAGTCTTCGGGGGGAGGGCGTTGCGAGGCAGATGTGCGAACTGCCCGAGGTTCGAGGCGCCTGGGAAGACCCTGGACCCCAAATAAAACCCTAAACCCTAAACCCTAACCCCAAACCCTAAACCCTAAACCCTAAACCCTAAACCCTAAACCCTAAAC
Organism: Symbiodinium natans; assembly: GCA_905221605.1. Classification (NCBI taxonomy): domain Eukaryota; class Dinophyceae; order Suessiales; family Symbiodiniaceae; genus Symbiodinium; species Symbiodinium natans. The sequence continues at coordinate 15,730 of CAJNDS010001315.1, read as the reverse complement.
CCTAAACCCTAAACCCTGAACCCTGAACCCTAAACCCTAAACCCTAAACCCTAGACCCTAAACCCTAAATTAAGCCTTAAATCCAACCTAACAATCCTAAACCCCAAGCCCCCAAAATTAACCAGATTAAGCCTGGTGAAGCAGAGAAATTGCCGAGCTGTTGCAGACTGAGCGCGAGAAGAAAGCACTCTGGATCAGGCGCTCTGGGCTCATGGTGGTGTGACTTGGGATGTTCCCCTTCTACAAACAGTCCTTGGTAGGGACTATCGTACCCCCTACTAGAATCCCCATGAAGGACTGAGAGTACAAGGGGGAGCATCCCAAGAATGTGACCAAGGTTGATGTCGATGTGCGCCTACTCTTGGGCTGTGCAAGAGTCAACTTTGGAGTGCAAGAAGCTCCCAAACCCCAAACCCCAAACCCCAAACCCCAAACCCTAAACCCTAAACCCTAAACCCTAAACCCTAAACCCTAAACCCTAAACCCTAAACCCCAAACCCTAAACCCTAAACCCTAAACCCTATTTCGTTAGGACAGCCGAGCTCGCCAGGGTCTGATAAACTCTTTGCAGCTGCAATGCCAGCAGCCGCTGAGCATGGGAGACGACACTTCAGGCTTTTCCTGTTGGCAGGTTTAGGGTTTAGGGTTTAGGGTTTAGGGTTTAGGGTACCATCGATCCCGACGGAAATCCTGCTTTGTGCTGCGTACCCGGCGTACCCGTATTCCTAGTCCGTAAATGAAACCCCTATCATCCTCGACCCTAAATGTGTTCAGGCTCTGAAAACAAAACCTTACAACCTTCAACAACAGGCGTCAATCTTTGGGGCATTTTGTGGTTCATGGGTAATTATTATAGGTACAGCTTCTAGGGAAATGTATGACATTTCGGGGTGCCATTTGTGGGGTCCTTGGAAATTTCGAGACCCATATATGAGCTATGCTTGTTTAAGGCACTTGCAACGCAGAACTGAGGAGCCTACCATACAAACCCTAAAACATGTAATTCCCAGACCACATAAAACCTAAACCCTATAATGGATACCCACGGTTTTTCCTTCGTCAAGAACTTTGGGCGGCTGTGATCGAAACTGCCTTTGCGTTTAGAGGTTTAGGGTTTTTAGGGTTTTTAGGGTTTTGGGTTTTGGGAATAGGGTTTAGGGTTTTAGGGTTTTCGGGTTTGAGGGTTTTAGCTTCAGGGTTTTAGAGTTTTAGGGTTTAGGGTTCAGGGGGTCCTTCTTGCCATCGAATTTTGTACAGGGAAAAAGACAGGTTGACTTCGTTTGAGATACTTCGAAAGCTACTAAGTGTGAACCTCCAAGGACCTACTTGCTGATTCCTTTATATGCCCCTAACCCTAAACCCTAAGCCCTAAGCCCTAAGCCTTAAGCCCTAAGCCCTAAGCCCTAAGCCCTAAGCCCTAAGCCCTAAGCCCTAAGCCCTAAGCCCTAAGCCCTAAGCCCTAAGCCTAAACCCTAAACCCTAAACCCTAAACCCTAAACCCTAAACCCTAAACCGTGAAAAGGGGGTTTATCTGGCCGCCTGCGAGAGGGCCGGGACCCCGCTCGCGCGTTGCGACCCTGCCGCAGGTTCAGGAAGTTTAAGGGTTGCGGGTTTTTAGGGGTCAGGGTTTAGGGTTTAGGGTTCAGGGTTAGGGTTTAGGGTGGATTTAGGGATTTAGGGATTTAGGGATGTAGGGAGAAGACGCGTGGAGTTGCGGTGCGGTTTCGGTTTCCTCACAGCACTCGCGGTGCGCAGGGCTGGATTTGGAGCAGGGCGACCGGCTGATGATTCTGCCCACGTGCGGCAAGGGCCAGCCGACAGGGAATTCCATGTCCACTAGTCAACCCTAAACCCTAAACCCTAAACCCTAAATCCTAAACCCTAAACCCGAAACCCTAAACCCTGACTCTAAGCCCTGAGCCCTAATCCCTGAGCCCTAAGCCCTAAGCCCTAAGCCCTAAGCCCGAATCCCGAAGCCCGAAGCCCTAAACCCTAAACCCTAAACCCAAAACCCTAAACCTAACCACCAATATATATACCCTAAACCCTAAACCCCAAAACACATTCTTGCCGAACTTGGGATTCTGGGGCCTGCCAGCCCCCTAAACCCTAAACCCCAAACCCTAAACCCTAAACCCTAAACCTTGAACCCCTAAACCCCCATCTTCTAAGTGCTCAAGTTTTCGTCAACGGCCTTTACCGTCGGGCAGGAGGCGCCTTATGTTCCCTAAACTCGAAAGCCTGAAACCCTAAACCCTGAACCCTTTAAGGGAGTATGCGTGCATGGTGTGGTCCCTTTTGAGCACCAGAATTCTCAGAAATTGAGCTAGAATAGAAACCCCAACACAAATATCCCCCGTCCCCCCCCCACCCCCCCAATCCCCCCCGGCGTGCACCCCGCTTTACAACCAGAATCCCCACTTTACAACCAGAAGCCCTGCTTTGCAACCCCCACTTTGCAACCGCACGGGCAAGCTGCTTATAGGCAGATATACTTAAGGAGTCAAGAACTGAAACTCCCACCATCACCCTTTAGAGCAACCATGCACGTTTGAAAGTGGTGATGGTGGTATGACAGATATACAGAGAAATATATAGTATATAGTATAGACTGTATGGCACATAGTGCATGATGTATAATGGAGAGACAGGGAGAGAGAGAGAGAGAGAGAGAGAGAGAGAGAGAGTGAGTGAGTGAGTGAGTGAGTGAGAAGTGAGAGAGAGGGAGAGAGAGAGAGAGAGAGGAGGAGAGAGAGAGAGAGAGAGAGAAGTTGTGAGAGAGAGAGAGGGAGGGAGGGAGGGAGGGGGAGGGAGGGAGGGGGGGAGGGAGGGAGGGAGGGACGAGAGAGGCGAGAGCGAGAGAGAGCGAGAGAGAGCGAGAGAGCGAGAGACAGACAGAGATGAGAGAGAGAGAGAGAGAGAGGGAGAGAGTTGTTGGTCCAGTTGTAAAGTAGAGGTTCTCACGTTGACGAGTTGTAAAGTAGGGATTCTCATGTCGAACATGGCGTTCGTGGTTGCAAAGTGGGGATTCTGGTTGTAAAGTAGGGATTCTGGTTGTAAAGGCGGGTTAATCTCGGGTGACCCCCCCCGCCCGCTAACATAGAGAACGGAATCTCCGAAACTTGTAGAAGAAGCAGCAAGTAAACCTACCCTCCCCTTTGGGTCGGGTCTCGAGACGACCAGGCCTTCTCTTGTATATAAAGGGGCCCCCCCTTTTAAGGGCCCCAGACTACGGGACCATGTAAATCCCTAAACCCTAAAGCCTAAACCCCAAACCCTTGGCCCCGGACTCTGAGCCCTGAGCCCTGAGCCCTGAGCCCTGAGCCCTGAGCCCTAAACCCTAAACCCTAAGCCCTAAACCCTAAACCCTAAACCCTAAACCCTAAACCCTAAACCCTAAACCCTAAACCCTAAACCCTAAACCCTAAACCCTAAACCCTCAACCCTACAAGAAAAGAAGCCCTCCGCACCTGCTGAGGCAGCCTACTGGAGAACTTCCCCGGCCGGGGCACCCTGGAGCCTCTTTGAGTGCACCGCTTTTGGGGGCTGTTGAGTTTCTTTTTTGAGGGCTTTTTTGAGGGGCTTTTGGGGCCTTTTGAGGGGTTTTGCGGGTTTTGAAGGTTTGGGGGGCTTTGAGGGTTTTGAGGGTTTTGAGGGTTTAGGGCTTAGGGTTTTGGAGTTTGGGGTTGGGGTCTAGAGCCCAGTTTTTCTTGTAGTTCTACCCCAACCTCAGAAGTTGCTGAAGTCCCCCCCCAAAAGGTTCAGGGGGTTTTGGGTTTCGGGTTTAGGGTTTAGGGTTTACAACCGAGGCTTTTGCACCCGCCTGGCGCTTGTGAGGGCTTCGGGTTTGGAGCTTAGGGCGTTAGAGCTCCGAAGGGTTTGGGGTTTGGGGTTTAGGGCTTAATGTCTACATGTGATCTGGGTTTTGGGTTTTCAAGGCACAACTTAAAAGTTTAGGGAGCCTCGGGAGCCTTTTTGGGAGTACGGGGTGTAGCGGGGGTAGGGTTCTTAAGGGAGGGGGGGTGGGGGTTCATCTGAAAGGGTAGGTACCTAGGGAACCTTAGGGAAGCTTAGGGAGCCTAGGGAGTATTAGGAAACCTTGGGTTAGAGACCTTAATTAAGAACCCTGGGTTGCTCGACCCCCCCCCCCGTGTGTGAGCAAAACCGGGTCTATTTAGAAGCTGGGGCTTGTGATTTATAATACAGGTCCATATACCTAAATGTAATAAACCTAGAAGAGCACGGCTTCTAAATAGACCCTACGGTCGGATTTCAAAAGGACGTTGGCAGAAATTAATAATTTTAATAATTTTAATCATTTAATAATTTTAATAATTTTAATATTTTTAATAATCCTGAGAGGCTCCCGGAAAATTAAAATTATTAACAATATTAAAATTATTAAAATTATTAATTTCTGCCCTGAGAGGCTCCCGGAAAATTAAAAATTTTAAAATTATTAAAATTATTAAAATTATTAAAATTATTAAAATTATTAAAATTATTAAAATTATTAAAATTATTAATTTCTGCCATGAGAGGCTCCCGGAAAATTAAAATCATTAAAATTATTAAAATTATTAAGATTATTAAAATTATTAAAAATATTAAAATTATTAATTTCTGCCCTGAGAGGCTCCCGGAAAATTAAAATTATTAAAATTATTAAAATTATTAAAATTATTAAAATTATTAAAACTATTAAAATTATTAATTTCTGCCCTGAGAGGCTCCCCGAAAATTAAAATTATTAAAATTATTAAAATTATTAAAATTATTAATTTCTGCTCTGAGAGGCTCCCGGAAAATTAAAACTATTAAAATTATTAAAATTATTAAAACTATTAAAATTATTAATTTCTGCCCTGGGAGGCTACCGGAAAATTAAAATTATTAAAATTATTAAAATTATTAAAATTATTAAAATAATTAAAATTATTAATTTCTGCCCTGAGAGGCTCCCGGAAAATTAAAATTATTAAAATTATTAAAATTATTAAAATTATTAAAATTATTAAAATTATTAAAATTATTAATTTCTGCCCTGAGAGGCTCCCGGAAAATTAAATTATTAAAATTATTAAAATTATTAAAATTTTTAAAAATATTAGTTTCTGCCCTGGGAGGCTCCCGGAAAATTAAAATTATTAAAATTATTAAAATTATTAAAATTATTAAAATTATTAAAATTATTAAAATTATTAAAATTATTAAAATTATTAATTTCTGCCCTGGGAGACTCCCGGAAAATTAAAATTATTAAAATGATTAAAATTATTAAAATTATTAAAATGTTAATTATTAATGGTTTCATAATTTTAATAATTTTAACAATTTTAATAATTTTAATAATTTTAATAATTTTAATAATTTTAGTTTTCCGGGAGCCTCTCAGGGCAGAAAATAATAATTTTAATATTTTTAATAATTTTAATAGTTTTAATTTTCCGGGAGCCTCTCAGAGCAGAAATTAATAATTTTAATAATTTTAATAATTTTAATAATTTTAATTTTCGGGGAGCCTCTCAGGGCAGAAATTAATAATTTTAATAATTTTTAATAATTTTAATAATTTTAATTTTCCGGGAGCCTCTCAGGGCAGAAATTAATAATTTTAATAATTTTAATAATTTTAATAATTTTAATAATTTTAATAATTTTAATAATTTTAATTTTCCGGGAGCCTCTCAGGGCAGAAATTAATAATTTTAATAATTTTAATAATTTTAATTTTCCGGGAGCCTCCCAGGGCAGAAATTAATAATTTTAATAATTTTAATAATTTTAATAATTTTAATTTTCGGGGAGCCTCTCAGGGCAGAAATTAATAATTTTAATAATTTTAATAATTTTAATAATTTTAATAATTTTAATTTTCCGGGAGCCTCTCAGGGCAGAAATTAATAATTTTAACAATTTTTTTAATAATTTTAATAATTTTAATTTTAATAATTTTAATTTTCGGGGAGCCTCTCAGGGCAGAAATTAATTTTTATTTTTAATAATTTTAATTTTAATTTTCCGGGAGCCTAATTAAATTTTAATAATTTTTATAATTTTAATAATTTTAATAATTTTAATAATTTTAATAATTTTAATAATAATTTTAATAATTTTAATTTTCCGGGAGCCTCTCAGGGCAGAAAATAATAATTTTAATAATTTTAATAATTTTAATAATTTTAATAATTTTAATAATTTTAATTTTCCGGGAGCCTCTCAGGGCAGAAATTAATAATTTTAATAATTTTAATATTTTTTCTAATTTTAATTTTCAGGGAGCCTCTCAGGGCAGAAAATATTAATTTTAATAATTTTAATAATTTTAATAATTTTAATAATTTTAATAATTTTAATAATTTTAATAATTTTAATTTTCCGGGAGCCTCTCAGGGCACAAATTAATAATTTTAATAATTTTAATAATTTTAATAATTTTAATAATTTTAATAATTTTAATAATTTTAATAATTTTAATAATTTTAATTTTCCGGGAGCCTCTCAGGGCAGATTTTAATAATTTTAACAATTTTAAGAATTTCAATAATTTTAAATGTACTTTTTTAGCTTAGAATCAGTAAAAACTGAAAATTTGCTCAAAGAATCCTACAACATAGTAAAAAATCGCAAAAATTGAGCAATTTTGGGGGCCCGTGTAGTATAAAATCAAATACAAAACGGTACGTGAGAATGCCTTCAGATGCAGGAGAAAAGAGTACCCAGAAACCGCGGTATCATCTCCAAAAAATGACAAAAACACACCGTGCTCTCCTACGCGATCCTACGCGCTATCCTGCATTCCTTCCTCTTTGTCTTTGGTTCGGACAAGAAAGGAACGGCTACCAGCCTCCCTCCCGACTTACATCTTTACATTCTCTTGTTTCGTCCTGCTCACCCGGAAAGAAGGTCTGCCTCCAGTCTTTCTTCGCCTCCCTGCTCACTATTATGAGTTCCTTTCACTTCTCTTCTGTTGCTTACATTCTTCTCAAAAGTGTGAAAGGTGCGGGGGACATCCCTTTCACTTTGTCTCTTCTGGGGAAATTCCCAATTGCAGGAGGCTCTCTCTCCTTGTCTTTGTTCTGTGTTCATATAGGGAATGAAGATAGAAGATGAATAAATAAGAAAGAATCAAGTCTATAATGTCCTCTATCCGTGTCTCTTGTGATTTCTTCAATTCTATCATTCTTCAAAATGGAAGGCGGACTTCTTCCTCCAACCAAAAGCGACCTTCTCAAAAAGAAGACAAGAGACGAACATCAATCACCGGAACCTGACTCCTAATCTCCTGTGTTTCCTTGCCTCTTTCCTCGCTATTCTCTCTTCCTTTCTTCTCTCCCGGTGCTTACATTCCCATCAACATGAAAATTGAGGGGGCAGCGCATCCCTTTCCTTTCCCCATCAAAGAAAGGCTGCCTTCCTATCCGCGTATGTTCTTCCCTCTTCCTTCCGAAAAGACTATAAGAGGTAGGGGTAAACAGAATGAAAGAGGAGTCTCCTGTTGCTGTCCGACTACCTTCTCACCACAAAAAGGAACCTTCCCACTCTTCCCTACTTTCTTTCTTTTATCTTTTTGCACTTTACGTTTCCCGCTAAGAAAATGAGACGTTTCCCACTGAGAAAAAGAGACAATGATGACAATAAGGAAAAAAGATCACCTGCCTGTATTTTCAGACCTGTCCGCTGCATCTTTTCCCTTTACATCGCAGATTGAAGGAAAGCAAAAAAAGGGAAGAATCCCTTTCCCTACCTTTCCCAGTTCATTCCTTGTGCTTTCCATGTTCTTTGGAATTGCTTTGTTCTTCAGCAAGGAAAAGCGCAACTTCCCTCTCAATTTCATGTTTCCATTTCTCCGATGTCTTTTTCATTCAAGAAGCAAGCGGAGGGGCTGCCTCCTGTGTTTCCTTGCCTCTTTCCTCGCTATTCTCTTTTCCTTTCTCTTCTCTCTTGGTGCTTACATTCTTATGAAAAACGTGAAAGTTGTGGGGGCATCCCTTTCGCTTTCTCTCTTCTGGGGAAATTCCCAATTGCAGGGGGCTCTCTCTCCTTGTCTGTCTTCTTTTCTCATACATAGGGAAAGGAGAAAGAAGATTAAGAACTAGGAAAGAATCATTTCCACACATTCCTCTATTCCTACTGTCCGGAGATTGGCAAGCTTTCGGAAGCTCTGGTCTCTAGTCACGCCTGACCAAAGTCAACTTCCCGTGCGTGAGGGCCATATGTGAGGGGCCAGGAGGGGGGCAGAAAGTCCGGAATATGGTAGTGTTTCGAGTTTCAAATTCGTTTCCATAGTTTCAAATTAGTCTCAAGTCAGTTTCAAACTAGTTTCAAAATCCAGTTGAAATATCGCTGTTAAGGAGGAGCTGCAATTTCTGTCCGCGCTTGTTGAAAACCAGAAGTTCTGCATGTTTTGCAATTGCGCGTAGAAAAACGCAGTTTCCCCTTAACAACGAATTCGCAACTGGATTTTGAAACTGTTTTGCAACTAGTCTGAAACTACAGAAACGAATTTGAAACTTGAAGAACGCAGCATTTCTGCTCCCTGGCGCTTGGCCACGCCCAAGCAAGAGGAGGCTAGAAGCCGCGGCTCGCGAAACCAGCAACAACTCTTGCCAAGGCAGCCACGCAATCACAAGTCAGTAAATTATCTTGTCTGAGACTGTGTCTCTTCTGAGTTGTTCTATTCCTTTCTCTGCATCCTTTCTTCTTCTCACTTGTCCTTTCACTTTTCTTTTGTCTCTTCTCACTCCAACCAAAAGGGAAATCGCAAGGGAGTCATATAGGGAAAGGAGACAACGTGAAGAAATAAGAAAGAATCATTTCCATATTGTCCCCTATTCCTGTCTCTAAATCTGCAGATTTTTCAGAATGGAAGGAGGGCTTCTTTCTCCCTCTCACTTTTCCTTTCGCTTTTTTTATATTTTCTCACTCCAACCAAGAAGACAAGGGAGAGGGGTGAGAGATAGAACGCCCTTTACCTTCTCAAAACATAGAGAGGTGACGAAAATCAATCACGGAAACCTATCCTGCCTTCCTTCCTCTTTGTCTTTGGTTCGGAAAAGAAAGGAACGGCTACCAGCCTCCCTCCCGACTTACATCTTACATTCTCTTGTTTCGTCCTGCTCAACCGGAAAGAAGGTCTGCCTCCAGTCTTTCCTCGCCTCCCTGCTCACTATTATGAGTTCCTTTCTCTTCTCTTCTGTTGCTTACATTCTTCTCAAAAGTGTGAAAGGTGCGGGGGACATCCCTTTCACTTTGTCTCTTCTGGGGAAATTCCCAATTGCAGGAGGCTCTCTCTCCTTGTCTTTGTTCTGTGTTCATATAGGGAAAGAAGAAAGAAGATGAATGAATAAGAAAGAATCAAGTCTATAATGTCCTCTATCCGTGTCTCTTGTGATTTCTTCAATTCCTATCTCTGCAGATTCTTCAAAATGGAAGGCGGACTTCTTCCTCCAACCAAAAGCGACCTTCTCAAAAAGAAGACAAGAGACGAACATCAATCACCGGAACCTGACTCCTAATCTCCTGTGTTTCCTTGCCTCTTTCCTCGCTATTCTCTCTTCCTTTCTTCTCTCCCGGTGCTTACATTCCCATCAACATGAAAATTGAGGGGGCAGTGCATCCCTTTCCTTTTCCCCATCAAAGAAAGGCTGCCTTCCTATCCGCGTATGTTCTTCCCTCTTGCTTCCCAAAAAGACTATAAGAGGTAGGGGTAAACAGAATGAAAGAGGAGTCTCCTGTTGCTTTCCGACTACCTTCTCACCACAAAAAGGAACCTTCCCACTCTTCCCTACTTTCTTTCTTTTATCTTTTTGCACTTTACGTTTCCCGCTGAGAAAATGAGACGTTTCCCACTGAGAAAAAGAGACAATGATGACAATAAGGAAAAAAAGATCACCTGCCTGTATTTTCAGACCTGTCCGCTGCATCTTTTCCCTTTACATCGCAGATTGAAGGAAAGCAAAAAAAGGGAAGAATCCCTTTCCCTACCTTTCCCAGTTCATTCCTTGTGCTTTCCATGTTCTTTGGAATTGCTTTGTTCTTCAGCAAGGAAAAGCGCAACTTCCCTCTCAATTTCATGTTTCCATTTCTCCGATGTCTTTTTCATTCAAGAAGCAAGCGGAGGGGCTGCCTCCTGTGTTTCCTTGCCTCTTTCCTCGCTATTCTCTTTTCCTTTCTCTTCTCTCTTGGTGCTTACATTCTTATGAAAAACGTGAAAGTTGTGGGGGCATCCCTTTCGCTTTCTCTCTTCTGAGGAAATTCCCAATTGCAGGGGGCTCTCTCTCCTTGTCTGTCTTCTTTTCTCATACATAGGGAAAGGAGAAAGAAGATGAAGAACTAGGAAAGAATCATTTCCACACATTCCTCTATTCCTACTGTCCGGAGATTGGCAAGCTTTCGGAAGCTCTGGTCTCTAGTCACGCCTGACCAAAGTCAACTTCCCGTGCGTGAGGGCCATATGTGAGGGGCCAGGAGGGGGGCAGAAAGTCCGGAATATGGTAGTGTTTCGAGTTTCAAAATCGTTTCCATAGTTTCAAATTAGTCTCAAGTCAGTTTCAAACTAGTTTCAAAATCCAGTTGAAATATCGCTGTTAAGGAGGAGCTGCAATTTCTGTCCGCGCTTGTTGAAAACCAGAACCTCTAGAGATTCCTGCATTTTTTGCAATTGCGCGTAGAAAACGCAGTTTCCCCTTAACAACGAATTCGCAACTGGATTTTGAAACTGTTTTGCAACTAGTCTGAAACTACAGAAACGAATTTGAAACTTGAAGAACGCAGCATTTCTGCTCCCTGGCGCTTGGCCACGCCCAAGCAAGAGGAGGCTAGAAGCCGCGGCTCGCGAAACCAGCAACAACTCTTGCCAAGGCAGCCACGCAATCACAAGTCAGTAAATTATCTTGTCTGAGACTGTGTCTCTTCTGAGTTGTTCTATTCCTTTCTCTGCATCCTTTCTTCTTCTCACTTGTCCTTTCACTTTTCTTTTGTCTCTTCTCACTCCAACCAAAAGGGAAATCGCAAGGGAGTCATATAGGGAAAGGAGACAACGTGAAGAAATAAGAAAGAATCATTTCCATATTGTCCCCTATTCCTGTCTCTAAATCTGCAGATTTTTCAGAATGGAAGGAGGGCTTCTTTCTCCCTCTCACTTTTCCTTTCGCTTTTTTTTATATTTTCTCACTCCAACCAAGAAGACAAGGGAGAGGGGTGAGAGATAGAACGCCCTTTACCTTCTCAAAACATAGAGAGGTGACGAAAATCAATCACGGAAACCTATCCTGCCTTCCTTCCTCTTTGTCTTTGGTTCGGAAAAGAAAGGAACGGCTACCAGCCTCCCTCCCGACTTACATCTTACATTCTCTTGTTTCGTCCTGCTCAACCGGAAAGAAGGTCTGCCTCCAGTCTTTCCTCGCCTCCCTGCTCACTATTATGAGTTCCTTTCTCTTCTCTTCTGTTGCTTACATTCTTCTCAAAAGTGTGAAAGGTGCGGGGGACATCCCTTTCACTTTGTCTCTTCTGGGGAAATTCCCAATTGCAGGAGGCTCTCTCTCCTTGTCTTTGTTCTGTGTTCATATAGGGAAAGAAGAAAGAAGATGAATGAATAAGAAAGAATCATGTCTATAATGTCCTCTATCCGTGTCTCTTGTGATTTCTTCAATTCCTATCTCTGCAGATTCTTCAAAATGGAAGGCGGACTTCTTCCTCCAACCAAAAGCGACCTTCTCAAAAAGAAGACAAGAGACGAACATCAATCACCGGAACCTGACTCCTAATCTCATGTGTTTCCTTGCCTCTTTCCTCGCTATTCTCTCTTCCTTTCTTCTCTCCCGGTGCTTACATTCCCATCAACATGAAAATTGAGGGGGCAGCGCATCCCTTTCCTTTCCCCATCAAAGAAAGGCTGCCTTCCTATCCGCGTATGTTCTTCCCTCTTCCTTCCGAAAAGACTATAAGAGGTAGGGGTAAACAGAATGAAAGAGGAGTCTCCTGTTGCTTTCCGACTACCTTCTCACCACAAAAAGGAACCTTCCCACTCTTCCCTACTTTCTTTCTTTTATCTTTTTGCACTTTACGTTTCCCGCTGAGAAAATGAGACGTTTCCCACTGAGAAAAAGAGACAATGATGACAATAAGGAAAAAAGATCACCTGCCTGTATTTTCAGACCTGTCCGCTGCATCTTTTCCCTTTACATCGCAGATTGAAGGAAAGCAAAAAAAGGGAAGAATCCCTTTCCCTACCTTTCCCAGTTCAGTCCTTGTGCTTTCCATGTTCTTTGGAATCGCTTTGTTCTTCAGCAAGGAAAAGCGCAACTTCCCTCTCAATTTCATGTTTCCATTTCTCCGATGTCTTTTTCATTCAAGAAGCAAGCGGAGGGGCTGCCTCCTGTGTTTCCTTGCCTCTTTCCTCGCTATTCTCTTTTCCTTTCTCTTCTCTCTTGGTGCTTACATTCTTATGAAAAACGTGGCTGTTGTGGGGGCATCCCTTTCGCTTTCTCTCTTCTGGGGAAATTCCCAATTGCAGGGGGCTCTCTCTCCTTGTCTGTCTTCTTTTCTCATACATAGGGAAAGGAGAAAGAAGATGAAGAACTAGGAAAGAATCATTTCCACACATTCCTCTATTCCTACTGTCCGGAGATTGGCAAGCTTTCGGAAGCTCTGGTCTCTAGTCACGCCTGACCAAAGTCAACTTCCCGTGCGTGAGGGCCATATGTGAGGGGCCAGGAGGGGGGCAGAAAGTCCGGAATATGGTAGTGTTTCGAGTTTCAAAATCGTTTCCATAGTTTCAAATTAGTCTCAAGTCAGTTTCAAACTAGTTTCAAAATCCAGTTGAAATATCGCTGTTAAGGAGGAGCTGCAATTTCTGTCCGCGCTTGTTGAAAACCAGAACCTCTAGAGATTCCTGCATTTTTTGCAATTGCGCGTAGAAAAACGCAGTTTCCCCTTAACAACGAATTCGCAACTGGATTTTGAAACTGTTTTGCAACTAGTCTGAAACTACAGAAACGAATTTGAAACTTGAAGAACGCAGCATTTCTGCTCCCTGGCGCTTGGCCACGCCCAAGCAAGAGGAGGCTAGAAGCTGCGGCTCGCGAAACACGCCTGGATCGAAAAGTGCACCTCCGACTTTCTTCCCAAAAGCCATTCCAGCAACAACTCTTGCCAAGGCAGCCACGCAATCACAAGTCAGCAAATTATCTTGTCTGAGACTGTGTCTCTTCTGAGTTTTTCTATTCCTATCTCTGCGTCCTTTCTCCTTCTCACTTTTCCTTTCACTTTTCTTTTGTCTCTTCTCACTCCAACCAAAAGGGAAATCGCAAGGGAGTCATATAGGGAAAGGAGACAACGTGAAGAAATAAGAAAGAATCATTTCCATATTGTCCCCTATTCCTGTCTCTAAATCTGTAGATTTTTCAGAATGGAAGGAGGGCTTCTTTCTCCCTCTCACTTTTCCTTTCGCTTTTCTTTATATTTTCTCACTCCAACCAAAAAGACAAGGGAGAGAGGTGGGAGATATAAAGCCCTTTACCTTCCCAAAACAGAGAAAAGTGACGAGAATCAATCAGGGAAACCTGGCTCCTAATCTCCTCGGTTTCCGCTCTTTCCTCGTTATTCTCTCTTCCTTTCTTCTCTGCTGGCGCTTGCATTCTTATCAAAATATGAAAGTTGCGGGGGCATCCCTTTCACTTTCTCCCTTCTACGGGCACTTCACTCCTTTTTTCCCACTATCTTCTTCGATCTTCCTTCCGAAAAAATTCGAAAAGGAAGCGATAGACCAGGGTGAAGGAGCAGTTTCCATCTTCGTTCCCGGCACCTTCTTATTCGTTCTTCTCTCTTATTATCTCTTTGTTTCTTTTCTTCCGCCCAAAACAGGAATTGCCGCAGGGCTCTCTCTCCTAATCTTTCTTCTTTACTCATATGGGAATGATAAAGAAGAAGAAATGAGAAAGAATCATGAGCTCTTCTTTTCGTATCTCTTCAGCATTTTCAGCATGGAAGGCGGGCCAGAGGCGAGAGAGTGCAAAGGGAAGAGACGCGAGAGATCGATGGGGACAAGCGAAGGGACGTGCGGGGAAAGGAGGGACAGCCCGGTCGAGACAAGCTCCCGAGAACCTGCGTGCAGGCAGGTGATCTTTCTTCACTTATCTTCATCATTGTCTCATTTTCTTAGTGGGAAACGTAGAATGCAAACAAGATAAAAGAAAGTCAAGGGAAGAAAGAGAAGGGTTCCTTTTTGTGGTGAGAAGGTAGTCGGAAAGCAAAGGAGACTCCTCTTTCATTCTGTTTATCCCTGCCTCTTATAGTCTTTTTCGGAAGGAAGAGAAAAGAAAATATGCGGATAGGAAGGGAGCCTTTCTTCGATGGGAAAAGTGAAAGAAATGCCCCCGCACCTGTCACACAAAGCAACAGAAGAGAAAAGAAAGGAAGTTATAGCAGTGCAGAAGGAGGCGAGGAAACACTAGAGGCCGCCCTTCTTCTGTCCGTTTGAGCGTGACGAAACAAAGAAATGGAAAGATGAAAGTCGGGAGGGGGGCTGGTAGCTGTTCCTTTCTTTTCCGAACCAGGATTCCAGGATAGCGAAGGAAATAGTAGGGAAAGGCCCTCTTTCTTCTTTCGTGTTTATTTATGTCTGCACTGTGCAAAGAAAAGAAGGCGGGGACAGGCCGTTTAGAAATGAAAGCAGGCGATCTTTTCATCCATTTTGGTCACCTTTCTATTTATTGAGCTGTAAGGGGCTCTCTATCTCTCACCTCTCTCCCTTGTCTTCTCCCTTCTGCTTGGAGTGAGAAAAGAAAAGTGAAAGGAAAAGTGAGAGGGAAAATGAAGCCCTCCGTCCATTCTGAAAAATCAGCAGAGATAGGAATAGAAGAACTCCGAAGATAGGAACACAGGAACGTCTGCACATGATTCTTTCTTTTTCCTCCTTTTCTTTCTAGATTCTGGGTTTAGGAGTTAGAGTTTAGGAAATACGGTATAGAGTTTCTTGTGTAGGGTTTTAGAGTGTACGAATTTGTGGTCAGGGTTCCGGGCTTAGGGTCTGAGATTGCAAGAGCCAAAACATTTATCAGTCCGAAATGAGTTGTCTAAGTGCGCATATGCGTGAGACGTTGTTGGAGAAGTAGCTGGGTTGTCTTGGATATGCTAAAATTGATTAATAATCCCAGGCGGTAGCTTCTAAATAGACCCTATTTTGCTCAGCCACGGGGGCGGGGGTGGGGGAGTGGGGGGTGAGAGAGGCGGGTGGAAGGGTCAGGGGACGAGGTTTGGGAGGGGGAGGGGGTGGGGGGTGGGACCAGGGCGGGCGTGCGTTGGAACCCCTAAAACACTAAAGATTGGAGGCCCACAGGCGGAGGACAGGGGAGTGGGAGGGGGTGGGGGGCGGGTTGGGAGTGGGGGGTGGGGTGGGTGGGTGCGGGTGGAGTGAAGGAATGTCGGGGGTGGGGGTGGGGTGGGGGGCGGGGTGGGGGTTGGTGTTGGATTAGGGAGTGACTCGGGCACATAGGGAAGCGGAGCGATGAGAGCGGTGAGAGCGGGGAGAGCGGTCAGGGCGGGCGTGCATTGGAACCCCTCAAACACTAGAGATTGATCAGGAGCGGCGTAGGGGGTGGGGCTAGGCCTACAGGCGGAGGACAGGGGAGTGGGGGGGAGGTGGGGGCGGGGAGGGGGGGGTAGAGGGGGGGGTAGAGAGGGGGGAGGGGGGGGTAGAGGGGGGGGTAGAGAGGGAGGGGGGTAGAGG
>CAJNDS010001314.1:0-23630 GCA_905221605.1 Symbiodinium natans | reverse complement strand
TGGCCCAGGCAGATCTGCCGTGGCCTCTCTTCATAAAGGTCACGCCGTTGGGCCTCAGTCAATACTGGGATGATGGACTAGCATGCGTGTGCAACAAGCCCTGGCAGCCTTTGCCTTTCCTGCCTACCAGTACCCGCCTCCAAAGCCTCACCTCACCCCCTCAGGGGAATGTCGGTCGCTCTTCATTAGCGGGATGAATGGGAAGGCCGAGAATACGCCCCCCACTGTGTCGGGAAGCATCATTCACACAGCCAATTCCTATGCACTCACTGGCTTAGAAATGGAAACAGTCCGGGACAACCAGGGCAAAAAGGTCCGATATGAGGACACACAACGCCCGTTGTCGCCGCCGCCCCCGCCCCAAGCCGCCCAGCTATGGGCACGTGCTCTGTACCCTCAGGTCGAAGGTTGCGGTCTGCCAGCGGCGGTTCGTGCTAGAATCAGCTCGGTAGAAGCCTCCCTGACAATGTTCCCTGCCCTGGCCCACTTGCACATGCCACATATTGCTGCGCTGACCGCTCTGCATGTGGGCCTCGCCGCGGGTAGAGCTGGCGAGTGCAAACTGTGCGTTACGGGTTTCTCTGCTGGTTCGTATACGGGCGCTGCTGTGGCTATCGCTTGGCATGAGCGCCAACAGCTTCCTGACTGCAAGGGCGACTTTGTCCACATCAAGGCACGTTTGGGCGGCGTTGCCATGCCACGGGCCATGCTGCAATATATCCTGGGTTCGGAATTGCGGCACGCTGTTAGTCTTGTCCATCATGAGAGCGACCAGCTTTGTATCTTCCGGCCCAGCCAGGCAGCAAGGACGCAAGCGATTGGCGCGGGAGCGCGTCTCTACTACTTCACTGGACCTGAGTCACTTGGCAGTGGTGGACACTCTTATAGTCACTTTGTCCACAGTGAAGAGCTATTCCAGCTTACGCCGGGGGATTATGTGCATAAGGAATTGACTAAAAAGATTTGCGGCTTGGCCGACCCCCGGATGGATCGCACAGTGCGAGCAGGTTTGATGGGGGTTGTGTGTGGCTCTGTCCAGCTTTCGGACAAGTCTAAAATTTTCATCAACTCCGTGCTGGGATGGCAAATCAGACGCCCCGATATGGAGGCTTTTCTCCGGATACCTTCCGCTGAGAACCGGAGCATTGCAAGTCTCCGTGCTGAATGTACCCAAGTCCTCCTGACGGATGCCAAGCCGCATCTGGCTGATTTGCCGCCCCCGTATCCTGGGCTTGGTCCCTCGATGAAACTGGTTTGTGGGTAAAATCGAGGAGGAGCCCTCGGAACAGTATCACTACCCAGAGCAAGCTGCGGTCAAGCGGGCCGCCACCCCTGTGGCGATAAAGCCCGGCATGCATACATGGCCAATCTGCCTTCTCCATCGAGTTTACCCAAGGGCATCGGTCATGCTCCTTACACCGGAGTTGGCGGATGTCCCTGACCGGGCTAAAAAGTGGTTTGCTGTCGCTGGT
This sequence comes from Symbiodinium natans, assembly GCA_905221605.1. Taxonomy (NCBI): domain Eukaryota; class Dinophyceae; order Suessiales; family Symbiodiniaceae; genus Symbiodinium; species Symbiodinium natans. The sequence goes on along the minus strand of CAJNDS010001314.1, from coordinate 22,158 downwards.
AAAGTGCCGGCCAAGGGCACTGCTTTGCTGGTTACCTTAAGAGAAGACAAGGGGGATGTGGCCTACCCAGGCATGTTTATAGAGCTCCTTGCCCCGAAGAAGCTTTTCACCGGCCCTGGAGAAAGCAAGGCCATGCAGCCAGTTAATATAACCATTGCCCTGCTCTTGACTGATGAACAGCACAACCAATTCGCGCAACGACCCTCACTGCCGAGAGTCAGCCAGCTTGAGGTTCTGCCCGGAGGAGCCTCTACCCCGCTTTGGGATGCTCTGTTACACATGCCTAGGCAAAGGCAGCATGTTGCATTGGGCGTTCCGCTAGAAGACTCGCCTCTTGATGCCATCCGGCAGCCACAGTGGTTGCCGGGCTTTCTCACAGATTTAGTGCTTGTCCTCCTTATCGGGCTAGTGGTGAGAGGGCACTGGCACGACACATGGGCACAGCTCATACACCCGGAGGTCTGCCAAGTCTTCAGAGGCAAGCACGAAATGCAAGCTGCGCAGGCATCGCTTACTGCGGGTCCGGGGGCTTCCAACCCCTTGCAAAGCTTCCTCAACCTTTGGCTTGAGGCGGAACAATCCTATCGCAAAGAATGGACGCCGACGCTGCTGAGTGGCGTGTTAGCTACGCTGCCTGACTCTCCGCTGCCCGACCAAGAGGACGCCCGGACTCCTGCGCTGTGGCATGCGGAGTGTCTACGCCTGTCCCATGACTCGTTGAGTAACGAGCACGATCCGAGGACTCGAGCCAGCATCTTTGCGCTCGCGGTTGGTCCCGCTTTCCTTACGCGCCTCTGTGATACCTTTTGGGGGGCGGACGGACACCTGGCAGCGCTGTTGGGAGCGTGCTCGTACGGCCTGGCCGCTAATCGTACTTCTGTATTCATAACGGGTGCGCCCGGCAGCGGGAAGACACGATCCTGCGCGTTTCTAGGAGTACTCCTTGCGTGCCTGACGAGCCGGCTCACCCTATACACCGCTCATGGCAATGAATCGGTTCGGGCCTATGTCGAAGCGGTTGATAGGCTCACGACTGCTAGCAATGAATTTGTTCGCAGCCGCATCGTTCGCATACCGGGTAACAAGGAGAAGGACACACATAAGCTCCCTTTTGATGTGCACGATTTGTACCGGGGGCTACTTGTAGCCACGACACATGGTACGATTGTGGCAAGGCTTAGCTTTCCCTACTCGCAGCTCATTAACCGTCTAAAGGATGTTGAGTTGCTCCTCCGAGATGAAGCCCAGCAATTGGGCACGCCTGGTTCCAACACCATTCTGGCGCACATCAAGCATGCACTTGATGTCATGATTGGCGACCACAGACAGCCCGCTGGCGGATCGCGACCCAATTACCACTTCGTCACGGAGTTGTTGGAGCAAAAGATTTGTGGCCTCAACCCTGCCGACCTCCACACGCCAGCCACCTTGCCTGCGGCCCTTTTGCGGCAAACGGCCCAAAGTTCCGGCCCGTGGAAAAAGGGACAAGGCGAGATGCCCTCTTGAGGCAAGCCCCACCGTTCCTCTGGAGCGTCTGAGGTATTGTTCTCAGCGGTCTCGATGCTGGAATCGATTCTCTGTATGAGCATCGTCAAACCGAAGCAAGCCGAGACAGTCATGCAGGCCGCCGGGCTGAAGGCCATTGTCGGACCGGCTGTCAACCTCTCGCTCTGTTCATCCATGCGCCTCCCTCCTGAGATTGCCGCCATTCTATACGCATGTCGGTATTCGGAGGTGCCGCTTCGAGCTGATAGGCAGGGTCCCTCGGCTACGTATGCCACCAGGTCCCACGATGCAGCACCTGCTCGTGCGGCCGCTGCGTAGCCTTGCAGGCAGGTGGATGGAAACGTGTCGATGGGTACGGGTGCCAGATCAGGATGAGACCCAAACCAAAATAGGCAGAAGCTACGACCTCGGCATGGTCCTGGCGGACATTGTGCTCACTCTTGGGCACCAGGTCTATCCTGACTCCCCTATCGGGATGGTCTCTCAGTATGCCAGGATTGTTACCCAAATGAAGTTTATGCTGCAGTTGAGTCTCCCCGCAGACCCACTGGGCGATGACGATATGAGCCTACTTGAAGCCTGTCAAACCGCGGAAGACTTCCCGCTGACTGGCGCGCCCGACACTTGGAGCCTTGTGACGTTTCGAACCTTTGTCATGAATCGCATAGGGTCCCTTAAACGCTTCTTCGGCGCTATCACCACGGCCTGCTCCACTGGCCCCACATTTGGGATATGTGTCTTTGTGACATGTCGGGCTTCTGGATTCCTGTTTAGTAGCGAGGCAGGGTTTGCCCGAGCCACCTCCTCCTTCACGAGAGGGCTTGGGGCTTTGGTTTTCGTGGCACCGCACTACTCTGATGGTATAGGTGCATGCTTCCAAATGGCGGCCTGTGCAACCGGGGGCCTAATTGAATGCGCTGAATATGTGCGCACACAAGCCAGCTTGTGGAGCATGGATGGCCCTGGCATTGCAACGGCATTACACAAGCAAGCCTTCCGAGAACGGACAGTAGCCAGCATCGTGCTGCCTGCGGAACGCAAAGTTGGGCTGGACCTCTTTGGAACACCACCCCTGCATCAAGCGTGGGCTCTGAAGGCCACCTGGGGAGACAAGCGGGAGGTTTTTTACCGCACACTTCAGCAAGAAGGATGGGGGAGTCCCTCTTTCACCTCCAACTCCTACTCGGGCACCATTGTTAGTCTGCAAGCGCGCGGCTTCGCCCTGGAGCCCCTGCCCAATGCTGTGTATTGTGTCCCCTTCCAGCCGGTGAGGGAAGGAGATGGGGTCGCCCAGTACCTCACCTGCTTGCTAGGGGACACCAGCATTAGGATGCCGCCCAAGCGGGGATCGGCTCAACGCGCTGACCCGGCTTTCGAACACAAGGCCGGCATACTGCGAGCCCCCCGTGGGCTTCACCTCCTACCTGTTCGTACGGGTAAGGCTGCCTCCGAAACTGCGATTGATGTGGACTCTCCGGGAAACAGCCCTGTGCCCGCGAGCAGTAACAGTCCGGACGTAGTAGTTGCTACTGCAGTCGGGGTTCCTACGCCGCAGCAGTCGCCAGCCCAAGGCGAGGCTACCACAAACGCGCGCCATGGCGAGCGGTGGGGTACACCATGGCTTAAGCCTCGGGCCGCGAGGGGCTCCATTGCGGCAGCTGTCAGCCCGCCTCCGCCAGCTAGACGGGACGTTTCCCGAACCCCTTGCGGCACCCCAACGCGGGAGAGAGGACCACTGACGAAGGAGCCTGCAACGAAAGAGCCTGCGGTTGTGCCGGCCGCGAGTCCTATTGCTTTGGATGCTTGTGTGACGACTCCCTCTAGTGAAGTTGATCACAGGATCGGAGGGGGTAGCGCCGCCTCGTGTCCACCCCGTAGTGGCGGCAACATTAGGGACCCGCCGCCTGGCGTGCGACGTCCACCCAGCCCCCGGACACGGCCCATGCACACTGCATCTCCGGATGGGATTAGGATGGTTGAGGCGTCACAGCCCCGTTGCGCTAAGTCTCCCACGGACTCACTTGGCCTGACGGAACCAAAACCGGATCTCCCTATGCCTCCCCCTGGCCTGACGCCCATCCCCGCCAGGCCTGTGCCCGCTGTCCAAGCTCGCAAGGAAAGTCGGCCTCTCGCTTTGGACAAAGACGGCTCTCAGCAGCTGGAACCACCAAAAGCCAAGCCTCGAGGGCCTAGCGAGCCCAGCGGCGCCCGCGATCCCAGCGCCCCAGCCTGCGCACCCATCATGCAGAGCAACACAGTCTCGGTCTGTGATCTCATGTGGCGCGCACTTGCAGCGGGACATCACTTTGGTAAAAATGTCAAACCTCGGCCCTACATGAACCTGCGTGACTCGCAACACCTCACAACACACTGCCAGCAGCTTCGGGCATATAGGGCCTATGAGGTGTTTTTGAACGGCATACCGAACCAGCTGCAAGACTCGGATATGCTGATCGGAATCGCTGACACGCTACTGCATCTGCCTGAAACGTTTCCGGCAGCGTATTTGAAGGTTTATGACCCTATCATCACGCAGTGCCTTAGATTGTCGGGGGCATTGCAGCATTTCGACCTTGCTGAAATGTTGGAGTGCCCGGTCCCGCAGCTGGACAAAGCAAGGCTTTCGGAGTCCCTGGTGGGGTATGGCTTTCTTACCACAGCGCAGTACATCGCGGATCTTTTTTCTGCGGTGTCGGACTTGCCGAGTGTCATCAATGCCAGTTTTCCTGCAATGCTCAGCTACGCTGACCCAGATTATTGGCTGGGTGCACTTCTGCTCGCATTCGAGTCCCACCAAAAAGGTCCCCTGGAGCGTACGGCAGGGCTGCCCATTGTTCTTGGTTTTCCTGAATCTGACAATAAAATTACTGACCTGCAGATCAATGTGCCGCCTGCAGCCATGGTGGCCTTCTTGGCTGGCCGCGCTTATCGGTGTCCCATGTGCCCTACTACCAAATATGTGATGGACGCGCACAGTGGACTGCCACAAGTCACTGGCCAAGCCTCCCAACAAGCCTTGCAGGCATGGGCCGCAGCTGCTAAGCACATGGACGTAGAAACGGCCAGGCTTGCCCAGCCCAGCCTGAATACGTTCCTAGGCATCACGCTGCAGGGCACACAGACACTTGGGCGAAGGCACTATCAAGAATTTAGGCCGGACCTCCCCCCTGCCCATTTCCTTGACGCCATCCGGCTTGCTCTTGCGGCCTCGGTGGCCAACCAAAACATTGAACATTTTTGGTCAGTTTTTAACTTGGAATGGCCTGACACCTCTCACAGAATGGCTGTTTTTCTACGGCGAGTGTTGCCCCTAGAGTGCTTGCTCTCCTCGCCCTATGCTGCGCCTGTGGAAGCGAACACTGCAGCAACCTCGCCGGAGGTCGTCAGCATCTCTTCCGAAACTAACGAAGGCTCTCCCTGCCCGATGGACGACATGTCAGACGCGGAGGACGAACCCGAGGCACAGGTGAATGATTGGCGCTTCTCGGAGCTGCGAACCACTGACCTTGCAGCTTTGCGAGAAGTGGATGTCTCCGCCCCTTTCCGGCTGCCAGTCATCTTTGATGCGCATTGGAAAGGGATCAGCGCCACGCCCACCAAGCATGGGCCCCAACGTCCCCAAAATGCGTGGTATGACGCAGCCACTGCTCATTGGGCTGCCATTCAGGGGCTCATGCGAGCCAAACATCCAACCAAGCAGCGACTCAACAGCTTCTGGTTTAGGATGTACTGTCATGGCACCCCCAAGGACCCTGATCCTTCGGCCCTGCGTGCTGCACTCCTCCTTCCCCTTTCAGTATAAGGACGAAAGTGTTGTGCAATACAGGCAAATCCAGGAAGCTGTCCGGGTGATGTGGCTCGCGGCCCAAACCTCAATGACAAGATACATTAGTATACCCATTCCGGACGGCATCCCTGAGTGGGGGGTTGATGAGCAAGAGCTGCCTCCAATGCAGGTCAGGCCCAGCCGTACCGCAGATGCAAAGGAGCAAAAGATGACCGAAGGTGGCAAGTCCACTCATAGAAAGACAGGGAAGCGTTCCCATACCACCTCAGCTGGCCATCGCTCCCCGCGTCCGGACTGGGATGGCTCCTGGCAATAGACAGCAAACTGTCATCTGAGGGCTCCTACTGACGCCATGCGAACGCACCATTGAGTCCTTTCATGGCATGCTGCCTAGCGTGATGTGAGCCCTCACATCTCCTCGCCGATACATGCCGCAAGGCCACCTCGGGACATTCTTGGTTTGGCAACCCTCTCGTGGTCTATGCCACGGATTGGATCGTGCTTGTCTTTTGTGTGCTTACAGCTTGCAGCTGTGAACACCCTTCTGGGCCGGCTCCGCGGTGTGCCTGAGGGAACGGGAGGGCCTTTCTTTCGTGGTTGCTCCACTGGCCATCTGCCACGGACTACCCTGGACCGGTCCTGCCTGGATGTTCCAGCTTTGTCATCGGTAAAACGGCCAATCTTCCTTTCCTCTGCCCCCTCTAGGTGGGCAGGTTGCCCGCTTCTATGTGCTACGACCGTGTGTGAACCCCTCGGACTTGAGGGTTGACCATCTCTCGTCTGGACGGTGACCCCCCCCTTGTCGTACAACGGCGTCATGCCAATTGGGAGAGATCCGCTAGGGGATGCTGCTTCTGGGCTGTGGACACTTCTACGCGGAGATCAGGTTTCCCCTCCCCTGGCAATGTGCCATCGAGCACCTGTGGACAACCTGGCCTTCACGAGAGCCATTCTCGCCTGTACTTGGGTTGCTGCGGGGTTCTCTGCCTGCTTGGGTGTATATCTTTGCTTGCGTCAAAGCAGCCATACATGGCTACCTCCCATCGGTAGGTGGCCAAGCGTGATGTGAGCCCTCACATCTCCTCGCCGACGTCTGTCGGTTTGGGCATGGAGGGTCTGATTCTGGTTATTGAACCCTCAACCCTCACCGGCCAAGGAGATAGTTGCTTGGCCTTGAGTGCGAAGTTTCGACTGGGGGACTCTCCCGCTTCCTGCGGGGCAGGTGGGGTCCCCGCCTGCTTGGGTTTACCTGATGGCTCTGATTGGAACGAAGCAGTCAAGCCTGCTTTGGCCGTCGGACGAGACTCTTGTGAGTCAAGGAACGTTGCGCCGTGTGTTCGGAGAGGCTCCACTGGCTGACCACCATGGAGTGCTCTGGGCTGGTCCTCCCCTTTGTTCTTGCCGTTAAGTCCCCACTGGCTGACCACCATGGGGCAACTTTATACTCCGGATCAAGAAGGTTGACACCTGCAACGTCCCGTGCCAAGGTACGACTATGCCCCACATGTGATGGCGGACTGGTGAACCTTCTCGTGAACGGCCTTGGCTGGTGCTGACTGTATTCGCATCGGTGGCTGCATGATGGTAGTTTTGTGCATCTGGCAACGTCGCATTTTGTGACGCACCTGCGCACTCGGTGCTACATGTGTGCTCCTGGCCTCCTCGACGTTTTGGAGTACTGAGTGCACAGGGTAACCTAGCAGTTCGGCGCGCTGGCTGTGGACACTTCTACGTGGAGATTATGCACCCGCTGACTTGGCAGGGAGCCATTCCCCACTTGTAGAGCAACCTGGCCCTCTTGAGACTCTAGAGGGTCACCCTCGTCTGAGCTTAGCATGCGGCAGGGCAAGTGAGCGCCCCGCCCGCGTGGATGTTACCTGAAGGCTCTGATTGGACCAAAGTAGCAATACCATGGAGATCCTTGCACTTCGGCACCAATGTGATGTGAGCCCTCCCATCTCCTTACCGACGTACCTCGCGGGTTTGGGTTTGGAGGGACCTGATGCGTGCTGATGCGCAGGCCAGCGCCAAGGTTGCGTGGCCTTGTGTGAGATGCCTGGCCCCCCGTGGAATCGGTAGCTGCAGCTACTCTCGCCCCCCCTCTGGCCGTGCGCGGGCACCTCTCTGGGTGGGCACTTGTACGCCAGGGTGACTGGAGAACCTTGTGCTCGGAGCTACTCCACTGGCTGACCACCATGGAGTGCTCTGGGCTGGTCCTACCCCTTGTTCTTGCCGTTAAGTCCCCACTGGCTGACCACCATGGGGCAACTTTATACTCCGGATCAAGAAGGTTAACACCTGCAACGTCCCGTGCCAAGGTACGACTATGCCCCACATGTGATGGCGGACTTGTGAGCCTTCTCGTGAACGGCCTTGGCTGGTGCTGAATGTATTCGCATCGGTGGCTGCATGATGGTGATTTTGTGAATCTGGCAATGTCGCAATTTGCGATTCCCCCACAAGCTCTGTGCTTCCTTGTGAACCGGGACTTCATTGACGACTTCGAGTACTGAGTCCGTGGGGTATCTAGTAGTTCAGCGCGATTGCTTGCTTTGTTTCTTTGGTGTTTGTTTGCTTTGTGGTTGCTTGGTGTGTCTGGCTGATTGTGTGCGCTGACTTTGTTTCACCCATTACGTCGAGCCCAACAAGACCGGCCTACTGTGCTACTGATGTAGTAAAGAGGCGTCAGTCCAAAAAAAAAAAAAGAGTTGAGTGGCAGCGTGCATGAGCTTACTTCCGAGCCTTTAGTTTTTGATGCATGGTCAAACTACCATCAGACTGAGCCTTGGACTGGCAATAGGCTTGTTTTGGTGACATGGGTCATTCAGCAGCTCGGGGACTTTGGTGAAGCAGAGCTGGCTTGGGCGCGGGGCTTATGGGATTCCTGCTGCCACCGGAGGTTCCCTTCCCGCTTGATGCAAACTTTCCTGTTGGGTTCTCAGCTAAAAAGCCCCAGGCCGAATTGTCGGTTTTTCAGGAAAAACCCGAGATTCAGCCCATGGCGAAATTGTCTGATTTTCAGGGAAATCACGAGATTCAGCTTCTGCCTTCAAGATCAACCCCTGAGCTCCATCCAGGCAAGTTAGCACCGCTTGAGACATCACAGACACTGGCTGGCCTCCCTGCGCCTTTGAGTTGTTTGCTGGGAAGGGTTCGTTGTCCCGTGCCTTGCGCCAGATAGGCTTTCACGTGCACAGCTTTGACCAACAACTTTTTTTTTTTGGACTGACGCCTCTTTACTACATCAGTAGCACAGTAGGCCGGTCTTGTTGGGCTCGACGTAATGGGTGAAACAAAGTCAGCGCACACAATCCGCCAGACACACCAAGCAACCACCAAGCAAACAAACACCAAAGAAACAAAGCGAGCAATCGCGCTGAACTACTAGATACCCCACGGACTCAGTACTCGAAGTCGTCAATGAAGTCCCGGTTCACAAGGAAGCACAGAGCTTGTGGGGGAATCGCAAATTGCGACATTGCCAGATTCTCAAAACCACCATCATGTAGCCACTGGTGCGACAGCGGTTATTCAAACCGAGGTCATCAGAAGAGGTTCGGATCACGTACTCGTTGTCAAGGACAGACAACCGACACTCAATGGCGAAAGGATGTTGCAAGTCAGACTCCCTAGGGGGGATGAAAGATGTGCATATGCCCCATGGTGGTCAGCCAGTGGGGACTTAACAGCAAGAACAATCAAGGCAAGACCGGCCCAGGGCACTCCATGGTGGTCAGCCAGTGGAGTAGCTCCGAGCTCTGGGTGCTCCATTCACCTTGGCGTACAAGTGCCCACCCAGAGAGGTGTCCGCGCCCGGCACAGGGGGCATATGCCCCATGGAGGTCAGCCAGTGGGGACTTAACAGCAAGAACAATCAAAGCAGGACCGGCCCAGGGCACTCCATGGTGGTCAGCCAGTGGAGTAGCTCCGAGCACAGAATTCTCCAGTCAACCTGGCGTACAAGTGCCCACCAGAGAGGTGCCCGCGCACGGCCAGAGGGGGGGCGAGAGTAGCTGCAGCTACCGATTCCACGGGGAGAGTCCACAGCGAGTTACCAAACCCTTAACGCCACAGGGTTTATAATAACAACGAGGAACCTCCCAGTCCAGGCATCTCACACAAGGCCACGCAACCTTGGCGCTGGCCTGCGCATCGGCACGCATCAGGTCCCTCCAAACCCAAACCCGCGAGGTACGTCGGTAAGGAGATGGGAGGGCTCACATCACATTGGTGCCGAAGTGCAAGGATCTCCATGGTATTGCTACTTTGGTCCAATCAGAGCCTTCAGGTAACATCCACGCGGGCGGGGAGCCCACTTGCCCTGCCGCAGGCCAAGCTCAGACGAGGGTGACCCTCTAGAGTCTCAAGAGGGCCAGGTTGTTCTACAAGTGGGGAATGGCTCCCTGCCAAGTCAGCGGGTGCATAATCTCCACGTAGAAGTGTCCACAGCCAGCGCGCCGAACTGCTAGGTCACCCTGTGCACTCAGTACTCGAAATCGTCGAAGAGGCCGGGAGCACACATGTAGCACCGAGTGCGCAGGTGCGTCGCAAAGGGCGACGTTGCCAGATTCACAAAACCACCATCATGCAGCCACCGATGCGAATACATTCAGCACCAGCCAAGGCCGTTCACGAGAAGGTTCACAAGTCCGCCATCACAGGCGGGGCATAGTCGTGCCTTGGCACGGGATGTTGCAGGTGTCAACCTTCTTGATCCGAAGTATAAAGTTGCCCCATGGTGGTCAGCCAGTGGGGACTTAACGGCAAGAACAAAGGGTAGGACCAGCCCAGAGCACTCCATGGTGGTCAGCCAGTGGAGCCTCTCCGAGCACAAGGCGCAACGTTCTTTGACTCACAAGAGTCTCGTCCGACGGCCAAAGCAGGCTTGACTGCTTCGTTCCAATCAGAGCCATCAGGTAAACCCAAGCAGGCGGGGACCCCACCTGCCCCGCAGGAAGCGGGAGAGTCCCCCAGTCGAAACTTCGCACTCAAGGCCAAGCAACTATCTCCTTGGCCGGTGAGGGTTGAGGGTTCAATAACCAGAATCAGACCCTCCATGCCCAAACCGACAGACGTCGGCGAGGAGATGTGAGGGCTCACATCACGCTTGGCCACCTACCGATGGGGAGGTAGTCATGTATGGCTGCTTTGACGCAAGCAGAGATATACACCCAAGCAGGCAGGGAACCCCGCAGCAACCCAAGCACAGGCGAGAATGGCTCTCGTGAAGGCCAGGTTGTCCACAGGTGCTCGATGGCACATTGCCAGGGAAGTGGAAACCTGATCTCCGCATAGTATTGTCCACAGCCCAGAAGCAGCATCCCCTAGCTGGTCTCTCCCAATTGGCATGACGCCGTTGTACGACAAGGGGGTGTCACCGTCCAGACGAGAGATGGTCAACACTCAAGTCCGAGGGGTTCACACACGGTCGTAGCACATAGAAGCGGGCAACCTGCCCACCTAGAGGGGGCAGAGGAAAGGAAGATTGGCCGTTTTACCGATGACAAAGCTGGAACATCCAGGCAGGACCGGTCCAGGGTAGTCCGTGGCAGATGGCCAGTGGAGCAACCACGAAAGAAAGGCCCCCCCTTCCCACAGGCACACCGCGGGGCCGACCCAGAAGGGTGTTCACAGCTGCAAGCTGTAAGCACACAAAAGACAAGCACGATCCAATCCGTGGCATAGACCACGAGAGGGTTGCCAAACCAAGAGTATCCCGAGGTAGTCTTGCGGCATGTATCGGCGAGGAGATGTGAGGGCTCACATCACGCTAGGCAGCATGCCATGAAAGGACTCAATGGTGCGTTCGCATGGCGTCAGTAGGAGCCCTCAGATGACAGTTTGCTGTCTATTGCCAGGAGCCATCCCAGTCCGGACGCCGGGAGCGATGGCCAGCTGAGGTGGTATGGGAACGCTTCCCTGTCTTTCTATGAGTGGACTTGCCACCTTCGGTCATCTTTTGCTCCTTTGCATCTGCGGTACGGCTGGGCATGACCTGCATTGGAGGCAGCTCTTGCTCATCAACCCCCCACTCAGGGATGCCGTCCGGAATGGGGATACGCATGTATCTTGTCATTGAGGTTTGGGCCGCGAGCCACATCACCCGGACAGCTTCCTGGATTTGCCTGTACTGCACAACACCTTCGTCCTTATACTGAAAGGGGAAGGAGGTAACTGCAGCACGCAGGGCCGAAGGATCAGGGTCCTTGGGGGTGCCATGACAGTACATCCTAAACCAGAAGCTGTTGAGGCGCTGCTTGGTTGGATGTTTGGCTCGCATGAGCCCCTTAATGGCAGCCCAATGAGCAGTGGCTGCGTCATACCACGCATTTTGGGGACGTTGGGGCCCATGCTTGGTGGGTGTGGTGCTGATCCCTTTCCAATGCGCATCAAAGATGACTGGCAGCCGGAAAGGGGCGGAGACATCCACTTCTCGCAAAGCTGCAAGGTCAGTGGTTCGCAGCTCCGAGAAGCGCCAATCATTCACCTGTGCCTCGGGTTCGTCCTCCGCGTCTGACATGTCATCCATCGGGCAGGGAGAGCCTTCGTTAGTTTCGGAAGAGATGCTGACGACCTCCGGCGAGGTTGCTGCAGTGTTCGCTTCCACAGGCGCAGCACAGGGCGAGGAGAGCAAGCACTCTAGGGGCAACACTCGCCGTAGAAAAACAGCCATTCTGTGAGAAGTGTCAGGCCATTCCAAGTTAAAAACTGACCAAAAATGTTCAATGTTTTGGTTGGCCACCGAGGCCGCAAGAGCAAGCCGGATGGCGTCAAGGAAATGGGCAGGGGGGAGGTCCGGCCTAAATTCTTGATAGTGCCTTTGCCCAAGTGTCTGTGTGCCCTGCAGCGTGATGCCTAGGAACGTATTCAGGCTGGGCTGGGCAAGCCTGGCCGTTTCCACGTCCGTGTGCTTAGCAGCTGCGGCCCATGCCTGCAAGGCTTCTTGGGAGGCTTGGCCAGTGACTTGTGGCAGTCCACTGTGCGCGTCCATCACATATTTGGTAGTAGGGCACGTGGGACACCGATAAGCGCGGCCAGCCAAGAAGGCCACCATGGCTGCAGGCGGCACATTGATCTGCAGGTCAGTAATTTTATTGTCAGATTCAGGAAAACCAATAACAATGGGCAGCCCTGCCGTACGCTCCAGGGGACCTTTTTGGTGGGACTCGAATGCGAGCAGAAGTGCACCCAGCCAATAATCTGGGTCAGCGTAGCTGAGCATTGCAGGAAAACTGGCATTGATGACACTCGGCAAGTCCGACACCGCAGAGAAAAGATCCGCGATGTACTGCGCTGTGGTAAGAAAGCCATACCCCACCAGGGACTCCGAAAGCCTTGCTTTGTCCAGCTGCGGGACCGGGCATCCAACATTTCAGCAAGGTCGAAATGCTGCAATGCCCCCGACAATCTAAGGCACTGCGTGATGATAGGGTCATAAACCTTCAAATACGCTGCCGGAAACGTTTCAGGCAGATGCAGTAGCGTGTCAGCGATTCCGATCAGCATATCCGAGTCTTGCAGCTGGTTCGGTATGCCGTTCAAAAACACCTCATAGGCCCTATATGCCCGAAGCTGCTGGCAGTGTGTTGTGAGGTGTTGCGAGTCACGCAGGTTCATGTAGGGCCGAGGTTTGACATTCTTACCAAAGTGATGTCCCGCTGCAAGTGTGTGCCACATGAGATCACAGACCGAGACTGTGTTGCTCTGCATGATGGTTGCGCAGGCTGGGGCGCTGGGATCGCGGGTGCCGCTGGGCTCGCTAGGCCCTCGAGGCTTGGCTTTTGGTGGTTCCAGCTGTTGAGAGCCGTCTTCGTCCAAAGCGAGAGGCCGACTTTCCTTGCGAGCTTGGACAGCGGGCACAGGCCTGGCGGGGATGGGCGTCAGGCCATGGGGAGGCATAGGGAGATCCGATTTTGGTTCCGTCAGGCCAAGTGAGTCCGTGGGAGACTTAGCGCAAGGGGGCTGTGACGCCTCAACCGTCCTAATCCCATCCGGAGATGCTGTGTGCGTGGGCCGTGTCCGGGGGCTGGGTGGACGTCGTACGCCAGGCGGCGGGTCCCTAATGTTGCCGCCACTACGGGGTGGACACGAGGCGGCGCTACCCCCTCCGATCCTGTGATCAACTTCACTAGAGGGAGTCGTCACACAAGCATCCAGAGCAATAGGACTCGCGGCCGGCACAACCGCAGGCTCTTTCGTTGCAGGCTCCTTCGTCAGTGGTCCTCTCTCCCGCGTTGGGGTGCCGCAAGGGGTTCGGGAAACGTCCCGTCTAGCTGGCGGAGGCGGGCTGACAGCTGCCGCAATGGAGCCCCTCGCGGCCCGAGGCTGGAGCCATGGTGTACCCCACCGCTCGCCATGGCGCGCGTTTGTGGTAGCCTCGCCTTGGGCTGGCGACTGCTGCGGCGTAGGAACCTCGACTGCAGTAGCAACTACCACGTCGGGACTGTTACTACCCGCGGGCACAGGGCTGTTTCCCGGGGAGTCCACATCAATCGCAGTTTCGGAGGCAGCCTTACCCGTACGAACAGGTAGGAGGTGAAGACCACGGGGGGCTCGCAGTATGCCGGCCTTGTGTTCGAAAGCCGGGTCAGCGCGTTGAGCAGATCCCCGCTTGGGCGGCATCCTAATGCTGGTGTCCCCTAGCAAGCAGGTGAGGTACTGGGCGACCCCATCTCCTTCCCTCACCGGCTGGAAGGGGACACAATACACAGCATTGGGCAGGGGCTCCAGGACGAAGCCGCGCGTTTGCAGACTAACAATGGTGCCCGAGTAGGAGTTGGAGGTGAAAGAGGGACTCCCCCATCCTTCTTGCTGAAGTGTGCGGTAAAAAACCTCCCGCTTATCTCCCCAGGTGGCCTTCAAAGCCCACGCTTGATGCAGGGGTGGTGTTCCAAAGAGGTCCAGCCCAACTTTGCGTTCCGCAGGCAGCACGATGCTGGCTACTGTCCGTTCTCGGAAGGCTTGCTTGTGTAATGCCGTTGCAATGCCAGGGCCATCCATGCTCCACAAGCTGGTGGCTCGGGCAAACCCTGCCTCGCTACTAAACAGGAATCCAGAAGCCCGACATGTCACAAAGACACATATCCCAAATGTGGGGCCAGTGGAGCAGGCCGTGGTGATAGCGCCGAAGAAGCGTTTAAGGGACCCTATGCGATTCATGAGGAAGGTCCGAAACGTCACAAGGCTCCAAGTGTTGGGCGCGCCAGTCAGCGGGAAGTCTTCCGCGGTTTGGCAGGCTTCAAGTAGGCTCATATCGTCATCGCCCAGCGGGTCTGCGGGGAGACTCAACTGCAGCATAAACTTCATTTGGGTAACAATCCTGGCATACTGAGAGACCATCCCGATGGGGGAGTCAGGATAGACCTGGTGCCCAAAAGTGAGCACAATGTCCGCCAGGACCATGCTGAGGTCGTAGCTTCTGCCTATTTTGGTTTGGGTCTCATCCTGATCTTGCACCCGTACCCATCGACACGTTTCCATCCACCTGCCTGCAAGGCTACGCAGTGGCCGCCCGAGCAGGTGCTGCATCGTGGGACCTGGTGGCATACGTAGCCGAGGGACCCTGCCTATCAGCTCGAAGCGGCACGCCTCCAAGTACCGACATGCGTATAGAATGGCAGCAATCTCAGGAGGGAGGCGCATGGATGAACAGAGCGAGAGGTTGACAGCCGGTCCGACAATGGCCTTCAGCCCGGCGGCCTGCATGACTGTCTCGGCTTGCTTCGGTTTAACGATGCTTAGACAGAGAATCGATTCCAGCATCGAGACCGCTGAGAACAACACCTCAGACGCTCCAGAGGAACGGTGGGGCTTGCCCCAAGAGGGCATCTCGCCTTGTCCCTTTTGCCACGGGCCGGAACTTTGGGCCGTTTGCCACAAAAGGGCCGCAGGCAAGGTGGCTGGCGTGTGGA
The DNA here is from genome assembly GCA_905221605.1 of Symbiodinium natans. NCBI lineage: Eukaryota > Dinophyceae > Suessiales > Symbiodiniaceae > Symbiodinium > Symbiodinium natans. Next base: position 6,954 of record CAJNDS010001314.1, on the reverse strand, counting down.
GGTCGGCAGGGACCGCATTGAGACCACAAATCTTTTGCTCCAACAACTCCGTGACGAAGTGGTAATTGGGTCGCGATCCTCCAGCGGGCTGTCTGTGGTCGCCAATCATGACATCAAGTGCATGCTTGATGTGCGCCAGAATGGTGTTGGAACCAGGCGTGCCCAATTGCTGGGCTTCATCTCGGAGGAGCAACTCAACATCCTTTAGACGGTTAATGAGCTGCGAGTAGGGAAAGCTAAGCCTTGCCACAATCGTACGATGTGTCGTGGCTACAAGTAGCCCCCGGTACAAATCGTGCACATCAAAAGGGAGCTTATGTGTGTCCTTCTCCTTGTTACCCGGTATGCGAACGATGCGGCTGCGAACAAATTCATTGCTAGCAGTCGTGAGCCTATCAACCGCTTCGACCTAGGCCCGAACCGATTCATTGCCATGAGCGGTGTACAGGGTGAGCCGGCTCGTCAGGCACGCAAGGAGTACGCCTAGAAACGCGCAGGATCGTGTTTTCCCGCTGCCGGGCGCACCCGTTATGAATACAGAAGTACGATTAGCGGCCAGGCCGTACGAGCACGCTCCCAGCAGCGCTGCCAGGTGTCCGTCCGCCCCCCAAAAGGTATCACAGAGGCACGTAAGGAAGGCGGGACCAACCGCGAGCGCAAAGATGCTGGCTCGAGTCCTCGGATCGTGCTCGTTGCTCAACGAGTCATGGGACAGGCGTAGACACTCCGCATGCCACAGCGCAGGAGTCCGGGCGTCCTCTTGGCCGGGCAGCGGAGAGTCAGGCAGCGTAGCTAACACGCCACTCAGCAGCGTCGGCGTCCATTCTTTGCGATAGGATTGTTCCTTCGCAAGCCAAAGGTTGAGGAAGCTTTGCAAGGGGTTGGAAGCCCCCGGACCCGCAGTAAGCGATGCCTGCGCAGCTTGCGTTTCGTGCTTGCCTCTGAAGACTTGGCAGACCTCCGGGTGAATGAGCTGTGCCCATGTGTCGTGCCAGTTCCCTCTCACCACTAGCCCGATAAGGAGGACAAGCACTAAATCTGTGAGAAAGCCCGGCAACCACTGTGGCTGCCGGATGGCATCAAGAGGCGAGTCTTCTAGCGGAACGCCCAATGCAACATGCTGCCTTTGCCTAGGCATGTGTAACAGAGCATCCCAAAGCGGGGTAGAGGCTCCTCCGGGCAGAACCTCAAGCTGGCTGACTCTCGGCAGTGAGGGTCGTTGCGCGAATTGGTTGCGCTGTTCATCAGTCAAGAGCAGGGCAATGGTTATATTGACTGGCTGCATGGCCGGTGAAAAGCTTCTTCGGGGCAAGGAGCTCTATAAACATGCCTGGGTAGGCCACATCCCCCTTGTCTTCTCTCAAGGTAACCAGCAAAGCAGTGCCCTTGGCCGGCACTTTACCAGCGACAGCAAACCACTTTTTAGCCCAGTCAGGGACATCCGCCAACTCCGGTGTAAGGAGCATGACCGATGCCCTTGGGTAAACTCGATGGAGAAGGCAGATTGGTCATGTATGCGTGCCGGGCTTTATCGCCACAGGGGTGGCGGCCCGCTTGACCGCAGCTTGCTCTGGGTAGTGATACTGTTCCGAGGGCTCCTCCTCGATTTCTGCTTCCGAGGCCATGGCTAAAAACTGATAACCCAGCATGTCAACCAGGCGCTCTAACGACAGGTGGGGGAGCCACATACCCAAAACTAGTTTCATCGTGGGACCAAGTTCATGATACGGGGGCGGCAAATCAGCCAGATGCGTCTTGGCATCCGTCAGGAGGACTTGGGTACAGTCAGCACGGAGACTTGCCATGCTCCGGTTCTCAGCGGAAGGTATCCGGAGAAAAGCCTCCATATCGGGGCGTCTGATTTGCCGTCCCAGCACGGAGTTGATGAAAGTTTTAGACTTATCCGAAAGCTGGACAGAGCCACACGCAACCCCCATCAAACCTGCTCGCACTGTGCGATCCATCCGGGGGTCGGCCAAGCCGCAAATCTTTTTAGTCAATTCCTTATGCACATAATCCCCCGGCGTGAGCTGGAAGAGCTCTTCACTGTGGACAAAGTGGCCATAAGAGTGTCCACCACTGCCAAGTGACTCAGGTCCAGTGAAGTAGTAGAGACGCGCTCCCGCGCCAATCGCTTGCGTCCTTGCTGCCTGGCTGGGCCGGAAGATACAAAGCTGGTCGCTCTCATGATGGACAAGACTAACAGCGTGCCGCAATTCCGAACCCAGGATATATTGCAGCATGGCCCGTGGCATGGCAACGCCGCCCAAACGTGCCTTGATGTGGACAAAATCGCCCTTGCAGTCAGGAAGCTTTTGGCGCTCATGCCAAGCGATAGCCACAGCAGCGCCCGTATACGACCCAGCAGAGAAACCCGTAACGCACAGTTTGCACTCGCCAGCTCTACCCGCGGCGAGGCCCACATGCAGAGCGGTCAGCGCAGCAGTATGTGGCATGTGCAAGTGAGCCAGGGCAGGGCACATTGTCAGGGAGGCTTCTACCGAGCTGATTCTAGCACGAACCGCCGCTGGCAGACCGCATCCTTCGACCTGAGGGTACAGAGCACGTGCCCTTAGCTGGGCGGCTTGGGGCAGGAGCAACAATGCATGTGCGGCATTACCGCTGGTCGAAAGCAACAACGGGCGTTGTGTGTCCTCATATCGGACCTTTTTGCCCTGGTTGTCCCGGACTGTTTCCATTTCTAAGCCAGTGAGTGCATAGGAATTGGCTGTGTGAATGATGCTACCCGACACAGTGGGGGGCGTATTCTCGGCCTTCCCATTCATCCCGCTAATGAAGAGCGACCGACATTCCCCTGAGGGGGTTAGGTGAGGCTTTGGAGGCGGGTACTGGTAGGCAGGAAAGGCAAAGGCTGCCAGGGCTTGTTGCACACGCATGGCTAGTCCATCATCCCAGTATTGACTGAGGCCCAACGGCGTGACCTTTATGTCTGCGGCGAAGAGAGGCCACGGCAGATCCGCCTGGGCCAGCCAAGCATGCGGCAGCAAGAAGAGCAAGCGGCCCAGTTGGGGTATTGGGTCGACTGCGCCATTTCGGGGTGGCCCTGCAGGAAGATAGGGCATCTTTCTTCCAAAACAGGAGGACCCCAGGGAAGAGCTGGAGCCGCACTGGTCCACTGCCCTTTTTCCCAACAGAGGCCCACAGAGGGACGGTGTCCCCGTTGCCCCAGACCGACTCGGGTAGAGTAGGCAGCCGTACCACACTCCCCCACTGCGGCAAGATGTTTTTGCCTTTGGCACCATATCCATGCACAAAAGGAGGGGGAACCTCGGCGTATCGGTTCGCCATGAATAAGTCAGGACCAGGTAGGATTGCCAAACGGGAGTGCAAGCCGCCGTAACCCATGAGCAAGGGAAGAAATCCCTGCTCATATGGGCCTTGTCCCCATGTTTTGACCCCTCTGACCTGCCTGACTGGGGAGGCGCCAAACTGGATGTCTGGCTCTGGCCGGCCAGCAGTAAGGTCGGACGTTTTCCACGCAACCTCATGTATGTATCTTCCTAAAAGTGCCCACGCAAACACAAAGTCAGAGTGCTTGTGAGCAGTGGTTCCGGCAAGAGGGGTGTTGCGTAGACATTGCCGATAATGGATCTGGTCCAACGGCACCTGCTCATACCAGGCAATGGAGTGGGCACTTCACTGGGCATGATGACTAGCTGCAGGGCTCGGCTCAACGCAGTACCAATTGAGGTCACCGCACTAGCGACGTTGCCAGGGATGCAGAAGCGAGGGCGAGGGGGCCGGGGATGTTTGCCGTCCGGAGCATTCGGGTAGAAGAGGACCAATCCCCCATTTGCTTCGAGCTGGTCCTCGGACGCACAAACCATGCCAATTGAGTTTGGCGATCGGGCCCCACACGGTATGGACCCGTCCCGCGAGCAACTCCACGGCGAGGCTGGAAGCGAGCCACAGGGCTGTGTCTCGTCCGTCTCGACTTCCATGCTGCCCAGTGACTCCGTCGAGAGGGTATTGGGCAGTAGATCGAGGACTGCAAACCTTCGCAGCTCTTCTGCTTCCCACCTGGCAGTGAACAAGGTGTCATGGTCAAGCAACATCAAGACCACCCCTGGCGCAAGGACTCTGAGGACTGCCAGAATTTCGGGCCCCGCCCACGTAAAGTGCACAGAAGCTAACCCCGCTTCCTTGGTGTTTACCAAGATGGGAAACCACCTCTCTTTAAACGGGCCTTCCCACTGCATGCGTGCTACCAAATGCCGGACAAAGTAGGGGAAATGCGGAATAGACAAGAAGCAGCGACTGTCCGTGACTAAGAGCAGGACATGGGCTCCTGCGGACTCAGCAGCCCGGAGCTGTGGAAGTAGGCAGCCGAGTAATGCATTGTAGTCAATCTCTGGGTGGAGACCTTGCGGCTCAGGCGGTTCGCCGGAAATGGCTCCCGAGGCCAGTTTCAATGGCAGTACGCCGCTAGGGGTGGGCTCAGGGAAATTCTGATTACTTTCTAGTGCCTGCGCGAGATCCTCAGGCTCCTGAGGCCCCGGCGCATGGTCAGCACTGAGAGTGCGAAGCTGGCATATAGCCTGCATTGCGGTCGCCGCAAGGACCTGTGGACCTGGGTGGCTAGGGACCTGCCAAGGTGGCAGGTCGCAACTGGTGCGGGAGGTGGCCTCCCATGTGGAATTCGCGGCTCGATCCTACTGACCTCACCCACTGGGTATTCTCCAACACGTGGAGGAATCGGCGGTATGGGAGGGCGAGGACTATTATCCGGCCAGCAGACCCTAGGTGGATTAGGTGATGGAGTTTGCCAGGGCCCGGGAGACAGGGCTGTCTCCCTACCCGCTCCTTGTTCGGTGACAACACTCGCCCAAGGGGGAAGGTCTATCGTGTCACCAGGCAAAGCACTGTGCGTGGACACCGCTCGCCCCATGAGGGCACTGCTATGCGGCATGATGCCGATGCCTGGCCTCCATGCATGCAGGAGAAAACAGCGAACCGTGGGTTGCCGGGCGAAGCAGACGGCGTTGCTGTTTCTCAAAAAGGCAGAATGGTCCAGACACAACAAGGGTTGTATTTCCGGCGGAAAGCATCGGCACCAACCGGCAGCATCGAGTTCGTGAGGCAGGATGACGCCGGCTTGCATCTGCCTGGTCATTGCGATCGTGACATTACAGGAATGCCGCATGGCCATGGATAACGACCGATGTACTAGGCCGCCGTTTGTTCCGTATTCGCACAAGGTCAGCGTTAGATGTCACTATCCGAATGCCGATTGTCCTCAAGCAGATGCATGGTCTCGTCATCTAAATGCTCGAGAATGTCGGTAGCAATACGTTCATCGAGGAAGCACGCTACCCACTCCAGAATGACGGCATTATCATTGGGGACAGCATCGGACATCGCTTGCAAAAGCAAATTGACTTTATCGGCAGTGAAACGCCATGCAAGCAAAAGATGCTGCTCCAAATGCGCTTTTATGAGGTAAATTGGAAAATCTTCCTGGCGATGCACAATGATTGGCCTGGCCCAGGCTAAAAGGGCATTCTGCTGTGGTCCAGGCGGACGTCTGAACATAGCCAGTAACGCCCCGTACTCCTGGGCAAGCTCGTTCCTCAGATCCTGCGAAAGATCTCGAAGGTGGTGTGCAAGCCAGGCACGATGACCTCCAACAGAGTGCGCGAGTTCGGCCGCAGCAACCATGGCGAGGGTCCGTTGATTAGGACGTCCTTGGGCTGCCGAGGCATCGCGGATTCCTTGCAGTACGAGGAGCTTGGTGAGCGATATCCAGCCAGCACTACAAGTGTGGCCGTGGCCTTCGAGGATTGGCTCGCTGGAAAAGATCTCCGGGTGTTCGTAAGGGTAGCATCTTTCCCAGTCACTGTCGCCATCTCCATTGACAGCAGTGTAAAGGCTGCCACCAATGACCAACGAAGCAGCCATGCCGGGCAGTTAGTTCGGGGAGGGCAAGCGGGCGCCTGCTCCTGTGAGCCCTGGCGGCACGGAACAAGGGGGCAAGTTAGCGGGTAATACCATCACTCCTTTATGTTCGTGGCTGAGAGGGCTATGAGCCACAGGAACAAACTGTCAATTCATGCGGGGGACTAGGGCGTGTGAGTGCGGGCGCACTCACGTACCCAACATCAAATCACTCCCGCACCCTCACAAGATTCTCCGCAGGTAATACTCGGGAGCAAGGGAGCAGCCCGAACGGGAGCTCCTGAGCCGCTTCACCGAGCCCCTGCTCGGAAATTGCGGTGAGGGGTCACTGCTCGTCAAACTTGTACAGAGAACGTAAATGGATCTACTGCCTTGAGAAGAGATGCAGGTTCCTACACCGCCGTGTGAGTGCGGGCGCACTCACGTGGCATGAGCAACTCAACCGTCCTCAGTGACTGGGGTCCTAGCCTGGCTAGAGGAGGGGAAGAGTATAGCATTGTTTCGCATTCGCGCGACACCCAAGTCCATCAATTCCGTAACATGAAGCTGCAATTTGAAATGGGTGCAGTTCACACGCACGACGGGCACAACACGCTGTGTACTGGCGAAGGTTGACGTCGATGTCACAAAACGCCTGCGCGATGCCCAAGCCCCGATGATACCTCCCCAGCGCCGACAAACAGCAGCCACTCTCGCGGTTTCCCTCAGGGATGGGAGGGCTACCCTATATTCTCGACTCCAGGAGCGACGTGAGGGAGGCGAGTATAACAACAACCCCAATTCGACTGTTGTTGCCACCATAGGTACACTTGTGGAGGCTCGGAGAGGCCTTCGCGCGGCTCTATAATTAACCACAGGCTCAAGCACACAGTGCACGCATCAAAGAGGATACAACGCAACGCATCCAATGGGCAGTCGTGAAGGTGTCTATCGCTGTGCCTGGAGGCGGGCCTACAGTAGGCCGACGTAGGGCTCAACTGCGAGACAATCACAAGCAGCGGAGCAAGACGTTCCATATGGATTTGAGGGCTGGATGCC
>CAJNDS010001313.1:753162-813073 GCA_905221605.1 Symbiodinium natans | reverse complement strand
GAAGTCCGGGGCAGAGCTGAGATCTGATGCTGTGTGGGCTCAGGGCTCCCCTGAACCGCTCTGCCACGCCTGGGGCCAAAGCGCCCATATAAGCCAAAGCACAACTTGGACCCAAAGCCCCGCGAAACACAAGAACAATCCCTGAAAGCCCACAAAGAATTCAAACGCTTTCATTGGTAAGATCTCGTGCCCGGACCTCAGACCTCAACTCTACCTTGCAAACCCCCAAAGGGCGCCCGAAGCCCTAACCCCCTACGCCAAAGTCCTGAAGCGGTGACCCTAAACCCGAAACCCGAAAAATCCTGAAGGCACGACTTGAGACCTTTTTGAGGGGCGACTTGAGATCTTGGGCTTCGGCAACGTCTCCCCCACTTCGATTTTTGGGGTGATTTTGGGTGAGAAGGTCTCGGCTTTTTGGGTTTAGGGCTCAGGATCTTGGCTTCCAGGAACCCGGCCCAAGCGACTTGCGCAGCGCTCTGCAAAGACCACGGATCCACCCTCGAGAGGGGTTTGCATTTTGGAGCTTCAACAAAAAGAAGCCCGGACCTGTTCCAGCCCTGAAACGCAACAGCTGTAGTTTGTGGAAAGTTGGGGAGAGCTGGCCTAGGCGCGGATGTGTGGAGGTCAAAAAAACCTTATGCCCCCAAGCCCTGGAGACAAGCCCTGGAGTATTGTTTGGGTTTTTCGGCTTCAGCTTTAGCTTCGCTTTTTCGAATGGGGGTGTGAGTGCACCGTGCAAGTGGGTTGGGGGGCAAGCCAACAAAAGATGGCTTCCATATGTCCCTCGACATCAGCACATAGTTTCTGGCCGTAATCGGTCAGGGTACGATGGGAGACTTATTGGAAAGCACACCTGGTCTCCCGCCTGTTCTGTGCCATCCCTCACAAATCCTGTCCTTCATGTGGGATGGAATTCGGAAGCCGGAAGCCGCCCCCTGCTGAAGAAAACGAATTTCCAAGGGGCCGAATGCGGCCCATGGCCACGGTGGCCGATGTGGGAACCTGCGTCCAAAAGTCTGGGGTTGGAGGGTTTAAGAGTTCTCGGGTTTCGTGACACTTCGACCGCAGCTCAACAACCACCTTGTCCTGAATCTGCCCAAATCTCCCAAGCCCGAGGAAGGCAAGCCTACAAAGGCTTCAGATAGAAAAACCTGAACAGGAACCCCAACCAAAGAAGTAACACACCGCAATCTTCCATCAACCGCGCTGTTGCCTCTTCCCTCCGCAGCCCTGAACCCTAAATCCCATCTGTCACCTCTGAGTCACCCCAAGAAGCCTCACTCCACGCCCCCCAAGCCCCTTGAAAGTGTCTGATCCTAAGGGAAACATCAACACCCCGCAGGGCTCCTTTGTCTCCATTTGGGGGACTCAATTATGGGCCTTTCTTTGGGTGCCCTTGTTTCTCATGCTCCGTAATTCCAAGACTAAAAATTAGGATCCCCAAAAGAAACGCCATAATTTTGGAGGACCCCCCTCCCATTTCGAACTTCAACGGAAGCCCGCCACAAGGGGACCGACCTGAGGTTCTTGCGCCGCCAGCGCAATCTGCCCAAGTGCTTTAGCGGGGGGAGCTTTTTTGGTTGGTTTTTTTTTCTAAATGTTTGGGTTTGAGACTTGGGGGTTCAGTGTGTTTGGGATGGGGGCTTGGGATTTTTAATGCGGGCTGACAGCTTGGGGCGTTGTGCGAACCTGACTCAGTGATGTGCATCGTACCGAAAGGCCCGATAAAACCCCAAGCTCCAGTGACAAAAGTCCTTCTACAAATCATAAAACATGTTCCGATGCACCATGGCAGCAAGTTGACGCCTCCGAGAATTTCGCGGTGACGGCCGCAACGATGCTCGAAATCATGCCGAAGATCTGAGCTTGGCGCTCTGCAGGTACTGACGCTGAGAGCAGGGTCTTCACATACTTAAGCCCAGGAACACCTGTCACTAGTGTTTGGCAACTTGCTTACTGAAGGGATTCGATTTCAGGGTTTGGATCTCGGAGGCCTAATCACCTCAAAGCCTTCCGTGATGCTGTGCATTGGACTTGATAGAAATATATGAACATATGCATACGCTTCAAGCCTTATGCGATCGGTGAGGCCCCCCCCCCCCCCACACCCTATCACACCCAAAACGCGAGAAGTCCCAGAACCCGAGAAGTATAGTTCCAGCAGAACCATCAACATGTGAGAAAAAACAGAATTACAAACTGATTCCCCAAAAACCACCCATCGCCGTTTGGGCGCTGCTTTCACCAGAGGCCCCCGGCAAGGCACCAAAAGCCAGGGCCGTTCATGCCAGGGGTGAGGGCCTCGAAGCACCGGGACAAGAGGATAAAGTGCCTCCTGGGCATCTAGTGTTTAGAGTTTGGGGTTTGGGGTTTAGGGTTCAGAGGATCGTTAATCGGGGGTTTAGGAGGTTGTTGAGGTTTAGGAGGTTTGGGGGCTCTCTCTGTCTGTTAGGAAGGCGTGGGGCTTTTCTCGGCTTGAGTGCATTGAGGGTTGCGCTTTGGAGGTTGGGGTGGATCTTTTGGGGGCTCAAGTTGCATTGTAGTGAAGAGGCCGGTTTTAGGGCCCAGGTTTGCGGAGGTGCAGGGGCTGGGGCCTTGAGGGTCCTGGATCCCAAAGGCTTGGATTCTACAGTCTCAAGTAGGGGGTTTGTTTCGCGAGGTGTTAAATGCCTAGTTGTGGTAGGGTCAGCACTCCGTCTTAGACCAAACGCCCAGCATAACTCCAAAGCCAGAGCCCAAAGAAACTCTTCAACATCCCGAAGGCTCCCAAAACATGAGTACGCGGCCACTGTGCTAGCGGCGATGACCTCAAGCTCAGCGACTTGGGATTCGGGGATTTGTGTGCCCTTCAGCACCTTAGCAGGCTTGTTAGTTCTAGCTTGCTTCAGATTTCTCAAAGGCATCGCAAGGACATGGGTATTTCCCAAAATAGGGGTACCCCAAAGTAGAATAGAACCCCCTGTAAGCGACCCCCCAAAACGGGTACAACTTTTTGCAGAAACTTCCAAATGGGACTGAAGGTGCAATATGCTTTTGGCCCCACTCAAGTTGCAGAGACCCTCATCCTATCCCAGCACGCCTCGAACACCCGAACCCTCAGAACCAAAAGCCCGTAGATTAAGCCAGGGTAGCTGGAGCCGGTTGGCTTAAACAGTGACGGCTTTGCCCCAAGGGCTCTTCAGATGGAAGGCGAATGCTAAACCCGCAACCTCTTAAGCTTTAAGCCCCTAAATGCCCCTAGATACGCAAAGGCCTCGAGCCCTGAGCCCTACAGCGTTTCTGGACGAACAGAGTATCAGCTCTCGCTGCGTGTGGCCGTGAAAGCACGATTCCTTTGGGCGCCCGGCGGAGATCAGCTGCAGGAGCAGCACGACTCAGTTTTGAAAGGGGCTTGAAAGGCTTATAGGCTTCAAGGTCAAGGGGGGAGGGGGTCAGGGAGGGTGGGCTGCAAGAACGCTGTCAGTTCACAGCTGTGCAGCTGAATTTACACCGAGTCACCAAGTGCCATGTACATGCCCACGCTTGCTGGGAATCTCCACGAGAACCTGCAAGGCAATGGACATCGAGCTGGCACGTAGTCGGTCCCGGTAGAAGGTCCCAACATGAGGATTGTTGGCCCTAAACACAAAACCCTAAAGCCTTCAAGGCCCCAGAGTCTCTTGTCATGGTTTCCTCGGCAAACCCCCCCTGCGCCCCCCCCACCTCTGCTTCGAGCCCACAAAGAGGACGGTGGCAGGGAAACTGTGCACCATGGAGAGCAGGATCGCCTTGCTGGTGGGATGCAGCTGGAGCATTGGGGAACCTACAACCCACCCCCTGCAAGTGGACAACACGGTGACATGCCCAACCCACCCACAAGCGGACAACACCGTGACACTCCCAACGCACCCACAAGCGGACAACACTGCGACATGCCCAACCCACCCACAAGCGGACAACAACGTGACACGCCCAACCCACCCAGAAGCGGACAACACCGTGACACACCCAACCCACCCAGAAGCGGACAACACCGTGACACGCCCAACCCACCCAGAAGCGGACAACACGTGACACGCCCAACCCACCCACAAGCGGACAACACCGTGACACGCCCAACCCACCCAGAAGCGGACATCACTGTGACACGCCCAACCCACCCACAAGTGGTCAACACCGTGACACGCACAACCCATCTACAAGCGGACAACACCGTGACACCCCCAACCCACCCGCAAGCGGACAAAACACGTGACACGCACAACCCACCCACAAGCGGACAACACCGTGACACACCCAACCCACCCACAAGCGGACAACACCGTGACACGCCCAACCCACCCGCAAGCGGACAACACCGTGACACGCACAACCCACCCACAAGCGGACAACACCGTGACACACCCAACCCACCCACAAGCGGACAACACCGTGACACGCCCAACCCACCCACAAGCGGACAACACGTGACACACCCAACCCACCCACAAGTGGACAACACCGTGACACGCCCAACCCACCCACAAGCGGACAACACCGTGACACGCCCAACCCACCCACAAGTGGACAACACCGTGACACGCCCAACCCTCCCACAAGGGACAACGTGACACGCCCAACCCACCCACAAGCGAACAACACTGTGACACGCCCAACCCACCCACCAGCGGACAACACGTAGCCCTTGTGATCTGAACGGCAGAGATCTGGGTTTGGAACTCTTTGGGCTCTTTGGATGGTTTGGGGAGGGTGCGACTGTTGAGGCTTGATCTAGCCCCCAAGAGCCCTCTAACCCCCAAGAGCCCTAAACCTCGACCTGAACCCCAGAGCAAGGGTGAAAGAAGTTGTTAGTGGTGTTTGATTCCCACACTCAATCCAATTCTCCATCGCTTCTTTGTCTTTATTTTTTTGCTTTTTTTGACGTATCTTGTGTTCCGCATGTCGTCATGCTTTGTCAATGGGCAATTGGGAAAGTATGGAGCCTCAACCCAGAAACGCAAGAACACCCCCTCCCCTCCCCCCCAAAAAACCAAAGTCTGCAGTGGGCCGCCCTAAACCCCGAACCCTAAACCCCGAAACCCGCAACCCGAACCCCGAGTCGAAGGGGACTCGATTCGCCAAGCGGCCAGGAAGATGGAGCCCTTCACGACCCAAACTTTCCTTCGCAACTCCGAGGAGCTTTGGTTTCGGGTTTCGGGGTTAGCACATTTTGCTCTTGAGGTCTGCGACATCCCTAGCCAGGCTGGCCCTTCAAACCCTCACAAAGCATCTTCTTCAGCAAGAGAAGTTGAGTTCAGCCAAGGAAAACATGAAACATCCCGAGAGCCTTCTAGAACAAAAAGCAGCCCGCTCCTCACGTCGTCCAGTGAAACCAAGCAATCGTGGGGGTTCCACACGGGCTGAAAAGCATGAGTTTGGGGTTCAGTGTTGGGAAGATTGTTTAGGCTTCAGGGTTATTTAAGGATTCGGTGGGCAAAGATTTGCAGCTTGCTGCCTCAGGGTTTGTCCTGAAGGTGTTTCAGGCCCACTTTCTCATGCACCCAAAGCACTAAACCATATAAGCCATAAGCTCCGTGCAGTCCAGCATCTGAAAAAGGCGGTTGCAAAATTGCTGAGAAGGAAACCACAAATTTTCAAGAACTGGCATCCTACAATGACCATGGCAAGAAAACATCCTAACTGACACTCCCCCTAAAGCCTACACTACCTCCCGAGCTTTAAAGACCAAGTGGCTCAAGATTCCCGGTCACACCACAAGGGTCCTCAACAGCTGCAGACGCTCGGTTTTTGTTGGGTCCGAAGTAGCAGCCAAAACCAGGATGGTTTCAAGGGGTTCGTTCAGATTTTCATGTTCAGATTTTCATCTCCCTCAATTGGGTATGGTTGACGGGAAGCAAGTTCTCGGACCTAGTTCGTCCATGCACGTGCAGTGAGTGGCACAGTTGCGGAAAAGCCTGCTGTGCCTGAATGATGTTTGAGATAAGCACGAGCCCGATGTTAGCACCATGCCTACTTGGTGGCTCTACTTTGCAAGGGCAGCCTTCCCATATAAGTTCTGTTAGAACTAGTAGTGGTGCTAGAAATATGCTAGCATGTTTTGCAGTCTTTCCGCACAGTTTTGCAGTCAGCTTGAATCAGAACAACAGCAATCACCAACCAGCAGCAAATTTCATCCTCCTTCTCGTACCAGGTGAAGGGAGCGTCCGCATTATTCTGCGGCTCCTGGGCAAGAACTCCACCCTGAGCTCCCCAAAAAACTCCACGGATCCCCCCCCCCCCCAGGTCTTGCTGAAGTTCTTTAACCGATTATTGGGTGCAAGGTTTCCGAACTTTGCGAAGGGGCTGAGCCCTCGGGAGCTTTGCAAGCTGAAGCCACAGGGGGCTTGGTTCATTTTGTAGGCAAGCCTGAACTCTGACCCTCAAACCCCTCAAGCTTCTTAAGCCCTGAGAACCTACAATAAACTCCCGGGGACCCGGCGTACTTCGCCAGGTGGCAGCTCACGAAGGAAGTCACGTCCGCGTCATAGGCCTGTTCGATTTCTAATTTTACGGGGGGGGGGGGAAAGGAGGCATGATGTGCCCTGCTTCAAAGATAACCAGCTTCAGGACTTGGCAGCCCCACACCCGCAAGCCCAAACTAACCCCTCCCATCTCTTCTCACTAGGTTGCCCAGTAGCCCAAGAAGGCAACAAGAAAAGGTGCTCCAGTTTGTGGGAAGAAGGGTACCACCGAGCAAGGTTCTTCATCAGCACTGCCGGCCTTGAAGAGCTTCACAGACTCTGAGCCCCAAGCCGGGAACCTTCCCTAAAACCTAAGCACCCCAAGCTCCAAAAATCCGAATCGGAAGCTCCAAAACTTCAACGCCTTCTGTCCCTTTGCCCTAAACCCAGGAACTCCTCAGCTGCCCCTAAACTCCCCACGAACAGGATCTCAGGGCCCAAGATCTCCCAACCCCGCCAACCCTTCAACCCTCAACTTCTAACCCTAAGACCCTAACACCCGAACACCCTACAACCAACCCCCTCCACCCCAACAACGCCCCTCCCCCCCAATTCTCTCCCTGCATATAGGAGGCCCAGACCTCCGGCTCAGGCGGCTGCGTCGGGGGCTCCTCCACCTCGGGCACCGGCGGCGCCGCCGAGGAGGAGGTCAACGCCTGGGGGGGCGGAATTCAGGGCTTTGAGGCCCGAAGGTGTGTTCGGATTTTTCAGGATTGGTCTTGGGTTTGGGGGGTTAGGTAGGGTTTGCGGTTCAAGGTGTCGGGTTTAAGGATTCTCCGTATTTAGGGTTGGAAGTTTGGGGGGGAAAAGGTTGCTCAACATCATTGCGCTTTTTCGCGATGACGAGGAGGAGGAGCAGGTCCATCATATTTCGAGACCCTGAACCCGAATCCGCCGAACATGTACTGAGCCCTAGGGATCCAAGCCCTCAATCCGGGCTTCGGAGGGAGACCCCATTCTGGGGCTCCCTGCCGGAAGGCCCGCAACTGTCGGCGCGGCTGTGGTCGTGATGTCCTCAAGGAAGTGAGCCCGTGACACCCTTAAGGTTACCCTTAAAACCCTAAACCCTCTGAAGACTCTAAAGGCCAAAGCCCAAAGCGCAGAACTTCTCAAAGACCCGAGAGGCCGAAAGTGCACACCTGAAGCTCCAAGTCCCGAATCCCAATAAGCCCAAAAAAACCCAAAACCCAGGGGGGTTCGTGGGTACCTCTAGTTGAGGGTTAAAGGTTCATGGTTGCGGGTTTAGGGCTATAGGTAGGGTAAGTGTGGTTCTAATTAGGGATAAGATCTAGTTGAGGTCCTTGAAGCTCTACTTTGGAGAGCTGCACAACGCCCCTCCTGCAAACCATAATCGTGCGCAATTTGAGATGAATCCATGAAAGCCACAAAAAAACACCTCAGGGGCGCCTGAAAGCTCCAAACGCAACAGGACGACCCGAAATTTGGGGCCCCTTCCCCCTACAGCACCCCCCCCCCCATCCCCTGCCCAAATCGTAGGGTCCCACGCAACCCCATAGTCCTCACATTCGGTAAGATTCTCTCTCTTTTAGGGCTTTAAGGGGAACAAACAGAATCCTGAAGTAGCGCCCAAGTATGCCCTGACCCAGAAACTAAGATTCTACAAGCCTAAACTAGGCCTTAACACCCGACGCACCCAAAAGCCCTGAAACCCTCAACCGCCATACAAGCCAACCCAAAACAACCCCGAAACCCGACCTAAACCACGCCGAGCTCCCTAAACCCTAAGCCCACCAAAGAGCCCCTAAACGCCAAACCCTGAACCCTAACCCTAAACTCTCAAAAGCCCCAGCGGCTAAGATCTCGAGCTCCCAGGCTTCCTTCAGGGCCCAATCGCTCCTGCTCGCGGGGGATTAGGGGTTCGGGTTATCAAGCGCGCAGACGGGTGGCATATAGTTCCCTGACTTCTCAATCCCAGCATCAAATAACCACCTAAATCGCTCCCCAAACGCCGCATCCCTAAGCCCTGAACTCGAGCCCTGAGCCTCAGGCCCTAAACCCTAAGCCCTGCACTGTCGCGGGGGTGGAAGCTGTGTTCGGACGACTAAGGGCTGTTCAGGCCCATTAGGGCCTCTCTTGGTCCACTTTGCGACTGTATTTACTTGCGGCGAAGGCTTCTTGCTTGAGATCCTATAAGGTGTCGTACTTGGAGGAGCGGGTGACTTTGTCGCAGCCCTTTTTAAACCCCTATTCACCCTACAAACCTTCGAGGAGCCCTCAAACCGCAGGACACAGTCCATTCGACTGGCGCGACGTTCCGCGGCATCAGCCCTTGCCTTCGATTCGAAAGATGTTCTTAAAGAAAGTTAGGGTTTAGGGTTTAGGGTTTAGGGTTTAGGGTTTAGGGTTTAGGGCATACTTCGGGCTTGCGGATTCATTTGCGGCGTAGGATCTATGTAAGCCTATGTAGGGCTTGGGGGTACTCGTTCGACTTGTGTTAAGTGTTCAAGGTTTGTTTAGGTCTTGGAGTATGTCTAGGTTATTCCTGCGGGGTCTGATCAGCGGCCAACCTCAGAAACGAAACGCTTTCGGTACCCCAAACAATCAGGAGCAAAAAAGACGGCCCCTTTTGCTTGTAAGACTATACAGAATAGACCTAATAGTAATAGAACATAGATAAGCACATGCTATACGTATGTACATGATATGAAATACCATACAAGCTAATATATGATACAGTGTCCGCGCAAGGCCACAGGCCCCTTCGATCTCTTTCCCCTCTCTCCCTAAAACGAAAGAAGCAAAAAACACCCAAGTCCTAAGCCCAAGCCTGGAAAACAATGCGTACGGCCAAAGGGCTCCCCCAAGGCAACAACAAAGTGATCCGTTGTCGGATCCCAGATCCAGGCGTGGAGTTCACCTCTTTGGATCAGCTTCCGGCGGGTTGAGTGAGTGGTTTGGATATGGTGTGGGGGCTTAGGCTTAGTTTTCAGGGTTGCTTGGGTGCCGTAACTCTAAAGTCCAGGTGTTCAGGGTCGGCATGTCGTAATCTGGGAGTCAGCCGATGCGGTTCAAGCCATCAGCGAGTGTCACAGCCTTGCATGTCTCTGACGTCTCAACCAAAGCTCATCGTGACAGATTTCTGTAACTCCACTCCTTCTTTTCTGTCCTAAAGCTCCAATGCCTTGTTGTGAGACCCTTGGGAAGGTGTTTGGGCCGTGCAGCCGCCGACGATGGAGGGGCTCTCCAATGCAATCGGCGGCGAGTGCCTAAACCCTACGCCCTAAACCCTATATGGCATGATATCTCTTTATGTATGCGTAAAATTTTGAGTGCTGCAAGCCCGCGTAACTAAGCTCCAAAAGGTTCTGGACTTCCCCTGCACTCCCCGCTCAGCGCGCGACGCGCCGGCACAGACCTTGGCACGAGGCCCCAAAGTAGGCACGCCCTAACCCCCGAGCCGTTCAGGGTATAGGGTCCAGGTTTGCAGGAGGGGGACTCACAGGTAGGGCACGTGAACCACCCTAAACCCCAAAGCCCTTATGTTAAGCATCTAGATCCCAAACCCTGACCTTTGTGCAGCGCACAAAGTCGGAGGTATATGTAGAAAGCAACTTTGAAGGTGAAGATCCCACAGTAGAAGTCGGCATTGAGGGTTGCACGGCATTTTCGCGGGGGGCTTAAAACCGTAAGGTTACCCACTTCCGTGTTCATGTTTGGGATGATTTAAACTCTTCTTGTTAGGACCCCAGAACGATGCCGGTGGGATATGTAACATATGAACATGACCCCGGTTCTGGGGTTTTCTAGGATCCTTCTTCGGGTTTAGGTGTTTCGGGCTCGGAGTTCCCCCTAAACCCCAAACCCGAAACCCTGAACCCCAAAACCACCCTCGACCTTGAACCCGAAAGCTCAAAACCGAAACCCCAAACCTTAAACACCAAACCCTGAGCCCCAAAACCAACCTTTGAATTTCTGAATTCTGAGCCCTCTCAGCTTTTCTGGGAGGGCCCCTTCTCTGTTGGAGGTTCGCGGGTAGCTATCGCGCGTGGCTCTAGGGTTTGAGGGTTTCGAGTTGTGTACTTTGGGGTTCTAGGTTCTGGGGTTCTAGGGTTGTAGCCTTTTTGGGTCGTAAATTCTTACCTTCCAACGACCCCATGAACCTCCCAGTTGGATTGATTAGGGGTTTTTCGGGTTCAGAGTTTAGGGTAACCTTAGCAAGCCTAAACCCCGAAGGCGCTAAGGCGCTGACTACTCTGGGTCCTAGATCAAGGTGCACATATCGTAGTAGCAGGGGTTTATGGGAACTCTGAGAATTTTGGGGCCCATGCAAGTGGTATGTGTAGTTTGGATACTTGTCGCCAGCCAAGAGGCGGGCAAGGGTACGCCCCAAGCCACTTCAGCTGCGAGCTACGCTTGACGTAAGCCTCCCAGACCAGTCGCACCTTGAAGTTGGGCTTATGTGGGACTGGGATGTTGATAAGGAACTCCTTCAGTTCCCGGAATAAGGAGGCTACGCCAGCTTCTCGGCTTGACCATGCCATCTGGTGTCTGTTTCAGCTCCTTAAACAGCAACCGGGTTGAATTCATGACGTTTGCAAGAGTCGGAGAAACTCCTCACGACGCAACCCTGAACCCCAAGGCAATTTGTCGCAACTGATCAGCTTGTCTTCACCGCTTTGAAAGGAGAAGAGTAGCTTGTCTGGGGGTTCCAGCCGACTCATGCCTCTTCCTGGCCACCTCTTTTGGGAAGTTAAATATATTAGGGCTTCATTCTTGGGGTCCTTATTTTAAGGGGGATCCTACTATTTGGGGGCCTATTTTGGGGGTCCTATGTTCGTAGTTTTGTGTCTTTTCCGGAAATCTTTCGGCTGGGGTTGCATCAGCTGTCGATCCGCTGCCAGCAGTGTCAAGTCGAAAAAAGAGAGTATACTTATTTGCCCAAATAGGATGCCCCTTGTAGAACCCATAATGGTATCCTCCTTACCAACATCTGGGAACGCCCCCCTAAGTCCAGAACACGCAACCGCCGTCTTGGGCCAATCCCTGCCGCATGACAGCACCCTCAGCACATGCATACATGCCTGCACCTGCTAAGGCTTAAGCCAGTCAATCCCCAAAAAATAGGCTCCGAGGTTGCCGCGCTGAACCCCAAAGCCCAAAGAACTTGGAGGGGGGGGATTTCGGAAGTAGCTTGAGATAGGTGAGGCAAGGACAGACTTTAGAGCCCCAAACCCTTAAAGGCTTCAACCCTAAACTCCCAAAAAGGGGATGCCTGTCTTTAACCCCAAGCTCAAAACCACCCTAAGCCCTCAACGCGACGACCCGGGAACCCGCGCATGCTCATTGTTCAGCGGCCGCTGCGTGAAGAAGTACTTCGGCACCTGGATCCAAAGCCAACATCAGTGGGATCGGGGCTTGATGTTGAAAAGCTTAGGGTTCAAGCTGCTGACTTCAGGGTTTCCGGTTTAGGACTACGTTTAGGGCTCAAGGACAGAAGTTCAGGGTCTTTCATCAGGTAACACCTATCCAATCTGAATCGTAGTACCGAGTCGACGGTTTTCGGGCTTCGGGCTCTTCGGCTTTCAGGGCTGGGGATTGCAAAAAAACAGAGCCCATGATCCGGAGTCAGGCGTCGGCAATGCTCGGTGGGTGCAGGTGTTCGCATGGGCTTCTGAGGGTTGAGGGCTTAGGGCTTAGGGACTAAACCCTAAACCCTAAACCCAAAGCAGGGATGGAGGCTGCCTTCCCTTCCCATCTCGGACTCCTGAAACTCTCTTGAAGGCCCAAATGCCCAACTGTCATTTGGGGCCGCAACCTTACGGTCTGAATGTTCTGCCCTAAGCCCATTAAAAGAAAGCGATATCAAACACAAAAAAAAGGCAAAACAAAATTAAAATCAAAACCAAATTACATCCATTTTGTATTATCACCAGTTTTTTGATTAGATACTCCTTCTTTATCATTTTCATTTTCTCCTTCAATATTATTTTCTATACATTCACTGCATTAACACCAGCAAGGAAGAACCCCTAAACTCCAAACCACAAACCCTAAAGCCAAAACCCTGAACCCTAAACCCTGTTTAGGGTCCAAGGTTCTTAGGGTTTCGGATTGAGGGTTCCGCTGGCCTTTGTAAAGAAAGGGTAGAGCTGTGCAAAGATCCGATCCAGGATCTCCTGACTTGGGGCTCACGAAGACATACGAGGTTTAGGGTTTAGGGTTTAGGGTCCAGTATCCTGGGGGAACTGAAGGTTAACCTTTGAGGGATTCTCATACCCCCGAAAAAGGTTACAGGTTACCGACTCTACTACTAAGTTTGAAAGTTGTAGCCCCAAACAATCCCCAAACCCTGAACCCTATACTTCAAGTAGGCTTCCCTGCTTTAGGGGTTGGGGCTTCAGATGGTTGGGTTGGGATGTTCCCCTTTATACTCACAGTCCTTAATAGGGATTGTTTATACTCACAGTCCTTAATAGGGATTGTTTTTTCGGGGGTACTACATTCCCCATAAAGGACTTTTAGTGTAAGGGGGGCCATTCCACTGGAAAGGGTTTAACCGCCTTGCTGAAATCCGCAAAGAAGGATGGGACTTCAACACCTTCCGTACATCACATGAAGGGGTGGGGGTTTGAAACAGGCAAGGAAGATGACGCTCATCCGCACTCTAGGCACCATAACCGAGCCATCAACCCTGCGGTATACAACCCAGGATGAACGCATTCACCCTTAGCAGCAATCTCCTGATTCAGATTGAAGTTCAGCTCCTTGCCGGCTCGGGGATCTCTATGGGTTGAGGCTTTAGGGGTTTCGTCTTTGGTACCCTAGTCCATAAGGAACATGGTGGGTGTGGATGCAGGGGTGCGGATGAGCATGGGGGTAGTGGGGGGAGGACCGGATTCGCATCCTTCGGAAAACGCCCAACTCCCGGAATGAAAACAACCGCGAACAGAAGAAGCCTTCCGAATTTTCTGAAGAATCCCATGGAATAGATAGCTTCGGGAGATTCGGGAAGAAATGAGCTGAATGAACCGTCACAGCCAAAGTTGAGGAGAACCCTCGACGGTGTTTGGGGATCTGGCGCGGTAGTGTGGCTGGGGGATGAGGGATGAGGTGTAGGGCCCAGGACTTGAGATTTCAAGCTTAAAGGGCTTGGGTTCAGGTGTCGAGCTGGAGAAGTTAGGGGGCCTTAGGGTTTAGGGCCCAGGGCTCAAGAGTAAGGGTTTAGGGTGCAAGGTTCAAGGCTTCGGATGTTGTGAGCATCCCCCAACATTCCCCCGAAAACAAACATACGCGAAACCCCCCCAATGGCCATTCAGGCAACCACCCTAGTAGCATCAACAGCAAGATCCCAAACAACCCAAGCAACCCTTAACACCCTAAACGCAAGATCCCAAACAATCCTAACACCCTGCAAAGCCCTCGAAAGCAAAGATATCAATGCCCGAAGCCTAAAGTGGCAAAACCGTTTCCGAGGTCGCCACCCATTCGGTGTAGGGCGCGGTTGCCCGCTCCTCAGAAACCCGAAGCTCTCCAAGGTTTAGGGTTTAGAGGGTTATAAGCAGGGGTAGCAATAGGTAGAACCTGGTCAGAAGCGTTTAGGGTTTAGGGTTTGGGGTAGAATGGGTAGAACGAGAAAGAACGTAGTGGTATGAAGGTATTGTAGGACCTACACCCCAAAACCGAAAGGGGGTAGCGAGGGCGGCGCTTGGAAAGGGATCCCCTAACTACTGGAATTATGGGGGGGTCGGGGCCCAGGGAGTTTCATGGCTTCCAGACAATATCCTGGGGCACTCAGCGCCCGAAAACCTATAACCGGGAAGCAGGCCTGGTTTGGCTTCAGTTTGGTGGTGGTTTATGGGTAGTTCTACGTAGGGATAAGAAACACAATGCCAAAGCCATGTTTACCCTACTTACAGGTATAGCCATCGCAACCCTACTCAGAACCCGGTTATATCTCCCGTGGACCTCGAAAACCGTAAACTCTAAACCCGAAATCCTGGCCCCCGTAAGCCCTGAACCGCTGAAGCCCTGGCGGTGCCTGCCAGGTCGGTTGCTCGCAGTAGGCCGCCCCCAGCATCGGCGTGGTGGCTATCGGGATGGGCGTCAGCTGGCCACCAGAGGCGGATTTGGGGTTCAGGGTTCAGGGTTTGGGGTTCAGGGCTTACAGGGCTCAGGGTGGTTCAGGTTTAGGGTTTAGGGTTAGCGGTAGTGTGTTCGGTCTTTACTCACGTTTGGAGGGTTGTTGAGAGATGGCTGCTCAAGAACGACGATTGATTCAGGGCTTGGGAATTCGGGCTTGGGGTGACTGAGAGAACCCTCGGCTCGGCTGATAATAAGAAGACGGAGTCTGGAGCCCCGCCCCCCACAAAAAACACAAGGGGCACCGGGAATATGGGAAGTCCTTAAGAAGGAAGAAACATGCACCAGGGTCCCTGAAATTCCTTTTGAAAGCTTTCGGGCACCGAGGCTGTCACCCAAAGCCCTTACGGTCGCCGTGCCTCAAACCCCTGCAAACCGGGAAACTCTCCTATACCCTAAACCCTAAAACCCCCAAACCCGGAACGCCTCGATGGTTTGACCATCCCAAGGAGCTGTCGTGGTGACCTCAGGCTTGGGGTTTGTAGGGCTCGAACGAAGTGCCTCTAAGATCCCTTTGTGCCCCTGTTAAGACTTGTCTTCGAAGCTGTCCACTCTGAAAGATGAAACCCCAAACCATGAACCTGAGCACTCAACCGTGAAACCATAGACACTGAACGCTAAACCTGAAGCACTGCACCATGAAACACCCAAAAACCCACTAAACCCCAGACCCAACAAACCCAAACCAAAATCCCCAAACCCGGAAGCCCCCCCAGCCCTAAATCCATAAATCCCAAACCTTAAAACCCTCCAAGCCCTGTCTCCCAACCCCAAGCCCTACATCCACAAGCCCCTAAAACCCCAAGCTCCTGTACTGCAGGCAAATATTGCCCACCACTGAACGTCCTAAGTTTTCCAGGGGGGCACCCTATGGATAGACCCCGAAGATCCAAATCCTGCCCTTGTTTCTGACCCCCCACATATTTTGGGGACACTGTGGTAATCAGGCGCTGCTTCTTGAGCTAGACCCTCACCTCCCAACACGGGGACGATCACTGACAGAACCGCCCAAATCCTGAACTCGAAAGCCTGTATGATGATGTCCGCGGCCTCTTGGCCCCCTCCAAACATATGCCAGCGAATGTGAGAACAGCTATGCTCAAGAGCTCTCAAACCATCAAGCCCTAAGCCAAACAAGCCCTAAGCCCCTTCAGGGCACTCTTCTACCCCATAGGAAAACATTTCTATACTCCCCGCAGAGCCTGAACAACAGAAAATTTGCAAAAAAACATGAGCATTCAAGACAATTCCTGAGGGGGCTATCGATTTATGGCCCGGAGGACGGTCGTGGCCGTTCGCGTGAACATGGGGGTCATGGTGGTCGTCGGCTGGCCGAACCTCAGGTCCCCAGGTTTCGCAGAGCACTTCCTCATTGCCCAGCTTTGGCCGCCCCAGAGACTTTTTTTTGGAGTTTACGGTTGGGACGTTCCCCCTTATACTAGCAGTCCTTCATAGGGATTATGATAGGGGGTACTATAATGCCTCTTATATAAGGGGAACATGCCAAGGTTTAGGGTTTGCAGGTTTTGTTTTGGGAACGGGGCAAGTGAAGTACGGCAGCTCACGGCACTGGCACGGAGCCCCTTGAAGGTTCAAAAAGCCCGAAGCCCCTAAAGCTTGAGACCAAACACGCCAACAAATTCGATGCTCTGAGCTGAGAAGTCAGACGCTAAACCCTAAACCCTAAGCCCTAAACCCACATAAGGAAACCCTGAAACACCAAATCGCACAGACCGAAGCCTAGACCTCCAAAACATCCACCAGGGAAAATCTGCCATGGAACTATATCCCCAAAGCCCGCAACCATACATGCCCAAGGACTACACATGCTAAACCTGCTTCTTCCTACAAAATAAGGAAAAGCGCCCCCTAAAACCCGAAACCCAACTAGGGGAAATCTGCAATGAAATCCCACATCCCGCAAGCCCGAAACCGTAAAACCCACAACTCCAGAACCCTAAACCCTAAACCCCAAACCCGCAAATCCAGGGGGCTGATAGGGCTTGTAGGTGGAGATCTGGAGCGTGTTTGGTGCTGGTGGTGGCCCCTGCTTCTCCACAGCCGAGTTTGGATTCCTCGACACTTTGGGCCCCCGGGGGCTTAGGGTTTGAGATTATTTATGAGAATGAAGTGGGATGTTCGCCCTTTATACTAACAGTCCTTATTAGGGATTATGATTAGGGGTACTCCAATCCCTATTAAGGACTGCTCCAAAGAATGAATGTGGTCATTGGGGTGTAGGGTTTAGGCCATGGTGGATGGTTAGGGAGAGGAGAGTTCCCTCCGGCTTGAGACTGAAACGGAGGGGGGCATAACCCGAAGACCTAAAACCCTACACCCGCCCTAAGTGGAGTTCAGTAGGTTCAGATCCTCAGACAAGTTAGCGCTTGAAGTGGTCTGCTCGGGCGGGTCGCTCGAGGGGAAGCCAATGCGGTTCGGCCGAACTTGCATCTTGGAATGTTTCCCCCCCTAACAGTCTTAATAGGGATTATAATAGGGGGGGGTAAGGACTGCCAGAAAATGGGGGAAAACATCCCAACTTGGATCAGCCCGAAACCCTACACCTTCAACCAACCCCAAAGAGGGATGCTTTGCGGGGTGAAGCTTTCTACACCACGCCGGGGAGGCTCACGCGCAGCAAGACGAAGACTAGTGTGTACAACCCAAGCGAGTTGATCTAGGCCATCAGAACTGCAGCTACCCGACTTATGACCACAGGCGAAGAACCCCTGGATCCGCCGAATGGTGCATGGCTTAGGGCTTTTTGTTGGTTTTTCGAGCTTGGGGGGGGGGGACGGGGGGCTACTGTCGCACCAGGTGGCTCAAACACGTTCTGCGAAGCGCCCTCTGAGTTGAAGTTGTAGCCGTTCTGCTCGTACCTTGGATGCCAAAATAGCCTGAATTTTGGGGGGAGTCTAGGGAGGGGGGGGGTAATATAGAAGGGGGGGTAGTAGGGGAACCCATGATGGATGCCTAGTGTGTTTGACTACCCATGCTGAAAAAGTTACTTACAGAAGCTCCCCCAACCCCTCCTTCCGGAGGCAAGGCGCCTAATTTCCGCAAAGGCAAGTGTCGGTTGGGCTTTTCGGTTTGAGCTTGGCAGGTTTGCTCTATGTTTTTTCAATGGCCCAGCACCTGAACCCTAAATAGCTTCCATAGACCCTAAATCCCCCCAAACCCTTTTGACTCGCTCCGACAGCCCACCGATCTCACGAATACATGGCTTATTTGCCAGAATTATGTCTGGGCCTGTGTAGTTGAACCTGCACAAAAACGAGTCCAGACCTCTCATATACTCCATGAAACCCTTGACGGGTTCCGATGTTCCCTAAACCCTAACCCCAAACCCTAAACCCTAAACCCTAAACCCCACTATGCCAAAGGGGGGCCATGTGAGAGCCTGATCACTTCTTTAGAGCCCCAGATTACAGCTGCGAGGTTTGGATGTTGTGCTCCCTCCCAAAGCATCACGGGCCCAAGGGAAATACATTCCAAGAAGTTCTTGGGTGCAGGGGGACTGGGTGTCGCGAGCGGTGGGCTGATGGTGGGTATTCAGCGCTACCCTACATACCCTAAACCCTAAAACCCGAAGCACCCCCCCCCCCCGAAAACGCTCGGAGCACCCAAAACCCGAAGTTTCTGTGATCCCGAATTCCTCAAGAGGCCACCGGCAACGCTGAAAAAACCCACAAAAAGCCGACCCTCATCCTTAAACACTCAAGCCCAAACCTTACACCACAAACACCCCCAAAACTCTAAAGGTGCCCAGCAAGGGCCGGGTGACTGGGACGCGGGGTTGCCTTCCAAGTTGAACATGATCGGCCTGGGCTTTGGCAGGGGTTAGGAGGTTCATAGGGTGTAGTGGGATTCGGGGTTTAGGGTTTTGGGGTGAGGTTCCAGGGTTAGGGCACATTCAGGGTAGAGCCGAAGGGTTTGCGTGAAGGGTTGCCTAAAGCCCTAGACTCTAAGCCCGGCGGGTTTCGGGTTGCAGGGTTCAGGCTCAAATCCAGTGGAGGTGCTTTTGCAAACTTGATTGTGGCGTGTTGTGATTTCTGATTCTTCAAGCTCACAGTTGTGCTTTTCCGGGTCAGGTGTGCAGAAGCATGGTGTGCTTGTTGGTTGAGGAACCACCACCAGCTTGAGGTTCCAAAATGCAAAAAACATGGCCCTTCATCTTCAACGAACAACTCCCAAAAAAACCACGCCGTCCCTACCCAGAGAGCTGCGTACCCGAGAGCAAACAGACAAACCACATATGGGGATCCTGATGCCTGGTCGGATGTGTTGCCTAGCTCTGCAAGGGGGGTGCTCGGTTCTCTGATTAATCCCCTCCCCCTAATATTAAACCCCCCCTACCCCCTAATATTAAAAACGTAGGGGGGGGTTTAATATTAGGGGGAGGGGATTAACTTCTTCCCATTCAGAAATTTATCCCAGCAGCTCACCGGTGGTTGTGGTCACCATGAACTCCTCAGCTGTCCCTTCTACCCAAGGCCCTGGGAAGATCCCAAAAGTCGATCCCTTTAACAGAATGGTAGTATAGGGTCCTATTTGGGGGTCCTACTTTTGGATCCTTCCAGGGGTCCTGGGTAGTAAGTCTATTCAAGGGTTCTCAAGCTACGAGAGTGGAGGGAAGGGTTGGGGTTGAATGGCTTCTATGTGTGTACGAACCACTATTGGCTTAAGAACCCCCCCCAAAAAAACAAAAGACAATAATCCCAATGTTCGCCTGTGAGGAAGCTTCATGTTTTTGTTTTGTTTTTGGGGCGTTCTCAAGCAAAAAGTAGTGGATTGTAGGGTTGTGGATGCAAGATCTCGTGGCTCGCACTAGGCACAACGGCAGCTGCCCTCAAAACAAAGGGTATGGGAGCCTCTTTGCAGGCTCCTCGGAGATACGAACTAGACGAGTTTGAGGTGAGTTTAGGGTTTAGGGTTTAGGGTTTAGGGTTTAGGGTTTAGGGTTTAGGGTCCCGGCTACCTAAGTACGAACCGAGCCCAAAGGTGGAGGTACATTCGGCATATTTGGATTTTATGAGCAGGGTAGCTCGCCATATGGATTATACCCCACGTAGAATAGAATCCCTTAAAAGGGACGATTTGGGTTTTACAGCTGGCCAACACACTCCCGAGTTCGCCATGGAAGCCCCAAGCTAAGTCCCTCAGCCCCGCAAAAAACCCTCAACACCCCTGAACCCAACTACAGCCCCCTCGAGCCCTTAAAAACCCGAAAAACCCTAAACTATACCTTCAACCCTCAAACTCCTAAAGTCCTAAACTTCTTCTGGCCGCCAGGGTTCCGCCTGGCTGGCGAAGCCCAGGTCACACAACGTCGGCGCCCAGGCCTTGAGGTGGCTGTTTCTCTAAAGTAGGACTTACAAGTAGGGTGTTAGGGTTTTCAGGGTTTCAGGGTTTAGGGTTTTAGGGTTTAGGTTTTGGGTTTAATAAGGGTTTGGGTTTCGGGTTTAGGGTTTGGGGTTGCGGTTTTAGGGCGGGTAGCTCCCAAGATAGCGGCCCGGTGCAGAGTACGGCGCCCTTATAAGAGGGACCCCTTTTCAAATAGGGGGGTCCCTTACCTCCTTACCCACTTTGCAGCAGGATTTTATGGTCTTGGGGTGCATGGGGATCAGCAGGCTAAGGCTTTGGGGTGTAGGCTTTCGAGGGGTTTGAGGGTTGTAGGGTTCTTAGATAGCTCGGGTTTGGTCGAAATCATGGGACCTGCTTCGTTCCCCAGTGCTAGAACCCTATAGAAATGAAGGCTCCCCTTCATATGTGCTTAAAGCACTTTTTTTTTTGGGGGGGGGGGGGGGTAGGGATAGGTTTTAGGTTCTAGGGTGTTAGGGCTACCTTGAAACGTTTTAGGGTTGTTAGTTTTTTAGGGCGTTTAAGCCCTCAAAGCCATAAGCGCGATCTCTAGGGGCTTCTTTTGTTTGACTCGGAGCCCTCACCGTTACACTGCAAACTGTGGAGGCCCGGGCCCCAGTTGTACCACCCCAGTCCTACTAGGAAACCCTTGTTGACTTAGGAAGCAAGGATTAGTAAGTTGGGAAATGGGGGTTATAGGGCTTCTAAGGGATAAGTAGACTTACTAAGTCAACATAGCTTCCAAGTAGAGCCCTAAAGCCTTAACACTCTAAACCTAAAGCTCTCCTATCGTGTTGGACCAGTGGCTCGCATCTCCTCCCATGCTTGACCTGAAGGCAGAGTTTGGGAGGGTTTAGGGTTCGGGGGTTTAGGGCCCAGGGTTTCTGAGGGTTTTCGGGGGTTTTGGGTTTGTTTACTATGTATTCCTGTATTGTATATTCTTTTCATATTGTTTTTAGGGTTTAGGGTTTAGGGTTTAGGGTTTATTTGTATTATGTATTTATTGACTTTTTCTGGGGGGGGGGGGGGGGGGGTCGGGGATTTTGGGCTTTCCGAAGCCCACTGGAAGGGTTTCTGGGGCTTCAGGTTGTGTTAAGGTTTAGGGATATAAGTACCCTTGAAGCGAGTACCCTACCTGTAACCCCTTCTCTCACTATACACATCCAAGCTACACGAAAAACCAAACCCCAAAACGCAAGACAGAAGTTCGTGCCAGGCTTGTCTTCCTTTTGGATATTTTCTTGGGATTGTAGGGGAAGGAGGTGATATAGTGCCCGAAGACCTCCCTTAAACCCTAAACGTCAGACAAGTCTTGGGGGGGAGGACAGGGAGGGAAGCCTTTCAGGATTCTAAAAGGCTAGGGTGCGGGCTATGTTTGGGAGGGTGCGGGGGTTTCCGTGAGTTTTTTGTCGGGTGGTTCTAGTAAGCCAAGGCACACTTAGTGTAAACACGAGGGCGGGTGAAGCGCGCCTGGTTGCATCTGTAGTCCTGGGACAGCGATCTAAGCAGCTGACAACAAACTTTTAAATAGAGGGTCCTTAAGGCTCAGGAGTCCCAGGGAGGTATCTGTAGCTCCCCCGAGCCCGGTTGAAACCCAGAAACCCTAAACCGAAAAGACCCTACACCCTAACCCCTGCTTAACAAGATGAGCAGCCTTGTTGTGTTTTCTCTCTGTCTCTCTGAGTCTGCCTCTCCCAACTCCGTCTCAGGCTCTCCTTCACAGTTCCGGGAAGCCCTAAGCACTGCTTTGCTGAGTTTTGTCTGTTATTTCCCCCCCCCCCCCCCTGTTGCGGTTCCTAGAGCCAGCGACTCGTCTGCTTCAACTTCGGAGCCCTCGAAGAGCGCCCCAGCCTCTTTAGGAAGATCTCGCTGAGAGTACACGGCGCCGAGCCTCAGCGGAACGAGCCGAGCTGGCCTGAGCACCCGGAATGTCGTCCCGCATCGGCGATCCCTGACAGGCTCAGTGCAGTCACTCCAGCTCTCTGAGCTTCCCAAGACACTTCCTCCTCCTTCGGCGCGGAGAGTTCCAGGTGCTCTCCCCCCTCCCCCCCCGCAACCCAAACCCTTTAGCCCCCCTCGGCCGTTAAAGGCCTTTGAACCAAAGAAGCCCCCCGCAAGACGACCACCAAGCCCAGCCGACCTCCGGCACCAACAGCGCACTGAGCACACAACTCGGGTTTTAACCCCCCCCATAGAGCCTTAGAGCCTAAACACGAAGCAACCCAACTCCCCAACCCTGAAGCCGAAAACCCTACGCAACCCTGCACAGCCCGAAGCCCAACAACGAACAATTCCAGGAAGTGGGAGACAGGTGAACCTCTCGGCTTTAAAGGGGGCGCTCATGAGCACAAGCATCCCTAAACCCTAAACCCTAAACCCTAAACCCTAAACCCTAAACCCTAAACCCTACACAAGCCCTAAACCCGAAACCCTAAACCCTAAGCCCTCCAAGTCTTGGAGGGTCCCTGTCAATGAGCTCGTAGTACCAAAAATCCCCAACCAAGGCCATTTTGCATTGTGGGTCCTAGTCCTCAACCTCCCCAAGCCCCCCCAAAACCCCCTCGAACACCCCCAAAACGACCCAAAACCCGAAATCATCCAAGGGTCACAGCCCGTGTGCGACTCGACCCCACCTCAGAATAGCAGAGCCGAAGAAGTTCACAAAAGTTCAACTCTTGGCTAAGCAAAGTGACTTAGGTTTCTTGGGGCTTACAGATGGGATCCCCTGAATCAAGGGCTACCCCCTGAGCTAGATGAAAAGCGCTACCCTTCCCGAAGATCTTGGGAAGCCCTGCAATCCTTAGCAACTTCGAAGTAAGTTGCACTTGGTATGCTCCCCCTTATACCAACAGCCCTTAGTAGGGATTATAGCAGGGGGGGTACTATGACCCCTCTTAAGGACCATTTAGTATCTTATGCCAACAGCCCTTGGTAGGGATTATAGTAGGGGGCTACTATGACCCCCCTCTTAAAGGACCATGTAGTATAAGGGGGGAGCATCCCGAAGACTCCTCCTTGAACCCCTGTGTTTATAACATGGGGAGGCTTCCGAAACTTGGGGTGCCTTTTTTTTTTTTTTTTTTGGGGGGGGGGGGTGGGGGTTCCTTTAAGGGGGAATTTAGTCTATTTCGAGCTTGTTGTTTTTGTTGTTATCTTCTTGTCGCTTTCGTTTTACTACTACTACTACTACTACTACTACTACTACTACTACTACTACTACTACTACTACTACTACTACTACTCCTGCTGCTGCTGCTGCTGCTGCTGCTGCTGCTGTACTTTTTGCTCTACTGAGTAGAAAAAGGGATACCCGGAACCCCCACATTGTGGCAGCTTAAGAAGCGTTCCTTGGCAAGCCAGCCGGTCTGCAACACTTGCCTTTGCCCTCGAGAGGGGAAAGAGCCAATAGGGCGGAGGGCACAACCCTAAACCCTAAACCCTAAACCCTAAACCCTAAACCCTAAACCCTAAACCCTAAACCCTAAACCCTAAACCCAGCCCAAGAAATGCCCCTAAACCCCAAACCCCAAACTCCGCCTTCGTGCACGGCATCTTTGATCCCGGGTCGCATGGTGAGTTGATGTGCAGAGGTATCCTGGATCCTGCCTCTGTCCGCTGTACGAGACAAAGCGCGGCGCCAGGCTCGCTCTTCAGAAAGCTACTGGTGAGTAGGGAAAGGAGGGAAGAAAGGCACCATACCTGCCCCTACATTATCCCTCTCTGAGGGACATAGAGTACCTAATTTCCCTCCTCTCCCAACTCACCAGAAGCTCCAAAAGAAAAACCACCTGCAGCCCGCAAACCCTGAGGGAGTGGTGAGAGCTGCAGGATGGATTTCTCCGATCCGACTCCTGGATTTGATTCCTGAAGGTCCTTTGGTTTTTCTTCTAAACCTCATTGTTTTTTCGAAGGTCCTTCTTTCCTTCTTAATTCACCTCATTGCTTTTTTGAAGGTTCTTTTTTCTTGTGTTCTCATCATGCAACATGTCCTTTGTTGCTGTTCTGGTGTCTTCCTTCCTGGCCTTGATAGGGTTTACGGCTTTTGGTTTCTTTTTGGGCCTGCATTACGCGTTGCGCAGCCCCTGCCCCCCCGCCCACCCACCCCCTTCCCAAAAAAAAGAAAAAAAGAAAAACATGAAACACGAACTGGGGTTGATAACCCTGACTACAACTTGCGAGTCCCATGAACCTTCAAGTATGTTCGCATGATGAGAAGACCTGCGCAGTCCGGAAAGATGCTAACCCTAAACCCTAAACCCTAAACCCTAAACCCTAAACCCTAAGCCCTAACCTGCTCGCCTAGACCCTGGTAGTCATTCCAACGACCTCGTGGACTCCGCTCGTCTTCAGTGTCCCGAGCAATCTGGAATTGCTGTTCAGGAACTGGTGCCAGGTTGCCAGAACTCATAGACACAGATGCAAGTCGTGTGGTTTCCTGATGGTGGTAACTTCATGTAAGTTCCTCAACAGCAACTCTGTCAATTCTTGCTATTTCTGTGCTGGTCTTGCCAGTCCCAGTGGTCCCACTGCAGGATGCGAAAAAGAGTGTGGGTAAGGGGGCTACTGCTTCACAGAGCCAACATCTAGATTCCCTAAAACGCTAGAAACATACTGGGCCACACCTTGTTTCATACAGTTTTTCATCAAAGACCTAAAGGAGTAAGAACATTCGGGGATGCCTGTTTTGTTTGGATGATTCGGGACCCCTATGACTCTTGTTTGGTTGGTCCTTGGGTTGTGGGTTACGGGCCTTAGTGGATGCCATCCTGACTGTGAAGGCCCTGAGTGAAAACGCGTCGCGCCTGGGTAGACAGGATCCGCCAAACTTGATCCACAACCCTAAGCCCGTTGAGGTTCCGGGTTAATCCCCAAAAATAAGGTACTCAATTTAGGGGAAACTAGCGCAAGTCAAACCCACACCGAAACGAAACTGAAATGCTAAGCCAAGAACCGCTAAGCCCAAAAAGAGACTATGCCTACTTCGGGCTCACCTCCAATGGCTCTCCAAACCATCTTGAGCAAATAAGCTGCTTCCCTAAACCCTAAACCCTAAACCCTAAACCCTAAACCCTAAACCCTAAACCCTAAACCTGTCGATAGCCAAGCCCTGCCCTACTTTGTAGCACGAGGCCCGACATCCAGAACAAACCCACCCTGAAAGGAAGCTGCCGTGACAATCAAGCCTCTGATTGCCAGTTGTTTTGGGCTTCTATCAGCATCTTAGAGGGCCCTTAGGCAGGGAGCTCATATAGGGGGTCGGAATAATTACTAGTAGTATTCCCTTAGGGTCCCTATGAATACACCATACCATACTGCCCGCCAAGAATACTCTTCTACTAAAACCCCTATAGTACCCACCTGAAAACTGTCCTGGATCCCCTACACTAAATTTTAAATCCTATAACTTCTTATGAGGAACCCAAAACCCAAAACCCTCAACCCCAAACCCTAAATGGGCAAAACCCCCAAATTGGTACAAGCCTGGGGCTGCCAGGTCTACCAGGGCAGGGAGCGCAACACGCGATGGACAAGCCGGCCATTCCAGAAGCCGCGAGACTTCTGACTCCAGCAAGAAGGATTGAAGAGTTGGATCTCCAAACCCAAAATTCGCAACCCTGAATCTTCCAAGCCCTAAAGGGGTTAGGGTTTAGGGTTTTTGATGTTGAAGCCCTAACACCTAAACTGCCTTTCAATATTGTCATTGAAGTTCAATGATTTCAGGACTCCAGCCCCTAAACCCTAAACTCCCAAAACTCTGAGAGCCTTAACCTCCCAAAACCCTGAAAGCCTTAAAATTCGTGAAGCCCTGAAGACCCTCAACTCCTGAAACCCTCAAATTCTCCTCAGGAAACTGGAGGCTCAAGCTCCTAAACCCTCACAGTAAAGCCCCAAACTCCTACAAAAACCCCTCAGATTTTCGTCAGAAGACTGGAGACCCCCAGATGGCCATTCTTGTGGGCATCTCATCGTCGCACCCCCTGGCACTTGGAAAAACAGACTTCCGGTGGCCCCCACCCCTGGTTGGGTGGGGGGTTTGTAGACACATTCCCGCGGTGCACGTCTTCTGCGAGGTTGCTGCAGGGAACTTGGCTCCAGTGTCCAAACCGGACGATGGGAGAAGAATTCGGACCCCAAGGTCCACTTCAAAGTCTCAAAGCTCAAGGGATTCTCGTGGCCCCGAAGGTTGGCTTTACTTGTCCAGCATCTTTAGGGATCTCAAGGTTAACCTTGGGGATGAAAAAGTGATCATACTACCCCAAGAAGGTTCGAGGTTGCCTACTACTACTACTACTACTACTACTACTACTACTACTACTACTACTACTACTACTACTACTACTACTACTAGTACTACTAGTAAGGTTGTAGTATGAAGAGGGTTCCCTTCATGTACGTTCGGGCCCTTAGGCCTCTGAACCCCCCAGAAGGGTTTATAGGCTTTAGGGTCCCCTTCAAGCCTTAACCCAGACCCCCTTTGGGAGGATCCAAAAAGTGGAACACCCCAACAAAGTACCCTATACTGCTGTGGGCCGTTCTTCGGAACCCTCAAAGGGACTCTTAGGAACCCCTTTAAAGGGATCCACTGTTGGGACCCTTAGCTTCACAAACGTGGTGCCGAGAGAATCCCTTGATTCAGGCTGGTGTCTGGCACGAGCAGCGACCTGAACCTCCCAACAAGCTGAAGTCTCGAGAGACCCTGCTTCTACTACTACTACGACGACGAGGAGGAGGAGGACGACGACGACTGCTACGACTGCTACGACTGCTGCGACTGCTGCTACTGCTCCTGCTACTACTACTACTACAACAACAACTACTACTACCACTACTACTACTACTACTACTACTACTACTACTACTACTACTACTACTACTACGACGACGTCGACGACGACGATGACGAATATAAATGACTATCATTCGCTAATACCTATATAAATATAAATATAAAAATATACATATATATATATATATGGATATATATATATATACTGGATTGCTATTTGTATACTGAAACATACGACTTGGATGATTTTGCATTGTACCAATTTCAAGTATACGGTACCCTAAACCCTAAACCCTACTTCAGTTGAGGCTGCAAGCGAAGTTCAGGTTTCCGGTGTTGGGTTTCAGGATGGGAAACGAAGTTGAGGGAGTTCGGCTTGAAGGCTTGTGTGGGGGACTGCCGGATTGCTCTGCAGTCGGAAGAAGTCGGGACCCGCCTCAACCCGCTACACCTGCTATCAAATTCACCCAAACCCAATAGGAGCTTAGGGGTTTCAGGTGCTTGGTGCTAGGGCTTTGCCCATCCAGGCAGGTTTAGGATGGTGCCGCCCGAGCCAGCTGAGCATTTTGATGATTAAAAAGCTTGCGATGGTCTCAGCCTCGTTGACATCCGTGCAGTTCAACTGATACGAATCCAAGTATTCATCCCCATCTTGAACCCTAATGCCCTGAACAGACGAAAGGTTAACCTTTTGAATTCTTCCTGGGGTGAGTTACATAGTTGAAAGACTCTTCGCGCAACGTGGTCTGGCCACGACGCCCGGGCCCAAGAACACGTTACGGCTCAGGGTGTAAAGGGCTACTCTAGGAGCCTGAAAAATTGGAATGTTGTTTTTTTTGGGGGGTATTGTGGTATAATTATGTAGGGACAATAAGGGAATACTATTAGATAAGATTCCGAAGGATCCACGCTTGTTTTCAGATGCTCTTCAAAACAATCACGAGAAACATTTTCACACCTCTGGCTCGAAGATCAATGTGCTTCCGGCTTGCACTTTTGTATAATCTCAGGGTAGGTACATGGTCTCTTAAGATGGGCCCTTAAGCCCGTAGTTCGGGGACCCTGATATGAGGATTTCCGAAAATAGGGGTACCCCTTATCTAACCCCAAATGTGGTAATCCCACTCAAGGCGCTCCAAATACCGTATCCCCAGTGTCGGAAACCCTCATATACCCCTAGTATCTTACTTCTCCCATAACCAAGGTAAAGAAAAGGTTAAACTTCACTTTTCCTACTACATAAGGAAACCCAAACTATTTCAAGTTCAACTATTGGCTCAGTAAGGAGTCTGCCCCCAACAGAGCCCGAGGGCCCATACAGAACCTCAAGGGGTTTAGGGTTTAAGGTTTAGGGTTTTGCTTGCTTCACAGGCTTAAGGCTTAAGTCATTCGGCTTTAGTTTCGGGGTCCAGGGCTTAGGGCTCTTGACTCTGCAAAGGACTTGAAATTCCATGCATGGGTTGAACGAGTCCATCGTCGAAACACCTAAACCCTAAACCCTAAACCCTAAACCCCGGAATTTACCAAGACGACAGAAGGGTCCGGCGCTTCAGAAAGCCCTATAGGATTCTGTCAGACCCAAGGCTTATGGGAACCGCTTTCTGGCGTCTCAAGAGAAAAATCTCGTAACGGGTTTTGCAAGGCGTTTAGGGTTTAGGGTTTAGGGCCGTAGGTATGCGGGGAGCATATGCCAGGTACTTTCTGGCACTCCCCTTCCCCCCTTCCACCCAGCCTGACCACGTGCTTAGGGGTTCGGGGCGGAAAGTGCTACCGTATGATGGAAACTAAGCTTGAGATTCCCGAACCGGCCCTTTTAAACCAAAAGGCATCCTAGTGTCAAGGGCTTGAGGGTGCAGGCGCCCTACTGAAAAAGCCCCTCTTCCGAGACCCACCCTAAACCCTAAACCCTAAGCCCAAAACCCAAAACCCAAAACCCTAAACCCATGCCCGAGGTAGAGACCTGTCGCGTCCGGCTGGCTTAGCCACTGCGCAGCTCCAATCGACGGTGAGGTTACACCATGTTCTGGCGGTCCACGTGTGCAAGGTGCGCTGCTTCTGCGGTTTAGGGCTTTAGGGCTTTAGGGTTTTAGGGTTTTAGGGTTTTAGGGTGCTAGGGTTTTAGGGTTTTAGGGTGTTAGGGTTTTAGGGTTTTAGGGGTTTAGGGTTTTAGGGTTTTAGGGGTTCAGACCCTAAACCTAAACCCCATACCCTCTGGACGTTGACGAGGCTCTTTGGCTTCTAAGGCCCAGGCCCCCACCTGCCGCCCATGAGCCCCAGACTAGGTAACCTTCATAAGGGCTTTAATGTTTTTCCCCGCCCTCATGGAAACCTGCTTTTTTTTGCTTACTGTTTCTGAGCAGGGAATTTGAAATCAGGTGCCCTGTAGGGACTTTGACATTAGGTACCCTGCAGAATCCCTTCAAGGGCATAAATGGGGGAATAGATCTGGCATTCTCGGGGAACTAAAGGTTGTCTTTGGGACTATGGAGGAGTTGTAACACCCACAAGATCAAAGGCTACCTACTCTCCTATGGGACTGTTTTGGAGATTCTCATACCCCCAAATGCTCATAAAGGCTCCTACTCCACTACTTACTTCTCCAATGACCAAGGGGAAAAAAGGTTAAACTTTAATATTCCTACTAAAAAAGGAAACCCAAAAAGTTTAAAGTTCAGCTAAAGGCGAAGTAAGACTACTAAGGCATGCTTTTCTGCGCAGGTTATCGCAAGGCTTGCACGACCGCGGAGCTGCACGACTCATCTCTGAGTCTGTGAGAACCCGAAAACCCTGAAACCCCTACACTCCAAGACGCCTGTTTAGGGTTTAGGGTTTAGGGTTTAGGGCCACAACTTTTCAGCACCCCAAAGCTTCCTTTCAAAGCCCACGAGAATGCTCCCCTGAACCCCAAACCCTAAACCCTAAACCCTAAAAAACCGAAACCAAGAAGAAGCTGCTCAGAAAACCACGTAGACCATGGGGTCGTCGTCAGTCTCCTTCGCCTGCTTGAACTTCCAGTCCATCTTCCGGGCCGACCTCACCTTGCGGGACCTCGAAGTCCGGGTTAAGAGGGGTGTTTTGAGGGGGCTTGAGGGGGGGCTTTCAGGGTTTAGGGGGAATGGTACAGAGGGGTTTCTAGGGGGCTTTCAGGGTTTTAGGGGGAATGGTACATAGGGGTTTTTAGGGGGCTTTCAGGGTTTCAGGGTTTTAGCCGGAATGGTACATATTATCGGGACTTATCTAATTAGATTCTCGCGGTTAGCTTTTGCTATGCTGATACAGGGGGCGTCTTTCATTAGATGGGTGTTTGGGGTAGTTTACGCTCGACTTACATGGGGACTAAGGGGGAGATCGTGTTGAAAACTATTTAGGGCACCTCTCTTTAGAAGAACCCCCCCCCCCCCCCCTCCCGACGATGCTTGCAAGGGGGGCGCGCGAATGTAAAGCCTGTACCCCAAACCCTAAACCCTCCGGGCCGTCTGCCCCCTCTCCTCCAACCCAGTAACATTTAAGGCCTCGTCTTTCTATGCTTCAGGCCCCAGGGTTCCGGGTGTTTTGTGTTAGGCTTGTTGGGTTGCTTTTTGCGGCTTTTGCGTGGTTCCGGGGGACCCAGGGATGTAGGACTTCGGACACCTCATAAACAGCCGGAGAATGCCCAGCGACAAGGTGTCCGGGGCTGCTTCCATCCTGTGAAGGAAGACATCCAGGTTGTGAAGATGCGCCTCGCCCAGGTGTAGGGCTCAGGCTTCTAGGCTCCCTAAAACCCTAAAACCCTAAACCCTAAACCTCGAGCCCTCAAGGCGGTTCCAGGACAGTCTGAAGCCCAGCAGTCTTCAATACCCAACATGCAATCCTCTGCCTTGGAGCCTTTTTAGCCCTACTAAGCCCTAAGCCCTGAGCCGTAAAACCTCAAGCCCCAAGCCCCTAGACCTTTAAGCCCTAAAACCCTAAACCCTACTAAACCCATAAGCCCTGAACCCTAAACCTTCAGCCCTGAGGCCCTGAGGCCCTTAAGCCCTAGGCCCTCCAAACCAGCCGCCTTTAGGGGCCCTAGGGCTTGGAGTCGTTTAGTTTTTTGGGGCCTACTTGGGCGCAAAAGGACCCATTCAGGTATATATATATATATATCTTGTTACACATGTATATATATATATATCTATATATATATATATATATCTATATCCATATATCGATATATCAATATATGGGCTCCATGGCGCGTATGTGTGTGTGTATATACAGAGTAACATTTATGCTTCCTTAAACCTCCACAGCACCTCTGAAATCCAGGGTTCAAGGGAGGTTTCAGGCTTTTCCTGGCTTCAGGGGTTGGGGCCTCAAGGTTCGAAAGGACGACCGCCCTTTTGTTATATAATGACTTAAACCCGAAACTCCAAACCCAGCTCCTCGTGGGTTCTGCGCGTTGGAGGGGTCATGTGCCGACGGTCGGAAGGTTCGATCTTGCAAGGAGTGTAAGGGTTGAGATGGAAGGGCCTTATTTTGCGGGATTTGGTGGGTTTGGGGTGTTGGGTGCAGGGTTAGGGAACTCTGCCTTGCTAAGGAGGCACCCCTGTGGTTGTAGGGCTTCAGAACAAACTGGCGAACATGGGTGCCATGCGTGGAGTAGATGAAGGGACCCTAAACCCTAAACCCTAAACCCTAAACCCTAAACCCTGAACTCGAAACCCTAAACGCTAAACCCTAAACTCGAAACCCTAAACCCTAGACCCTAAACCCACAGATGGAAGGACGCTCGAGGTGCGCTCCACAAACTACTCATGGTGGAGCAACATCAAAACTTTTTTGAGGTATAAGTAGCTATCACGGGAACCCAGAACCAAACAAAGTATTAAAGTATAGTACTCCAAAACCCAGGCAAAACCTGAAATATCCCTACATCTCTGAGACCCAATAAGGGGAAATGATGGTGCCCACGGGGCGGCTACTTTTGGACTCGCTTCCGAAAACATTCTGAGCCCAGCTGCAACCAAAAGACATGTGGGGGTTTGTTTAGTGCTTGCCGCTTAAGGGTTGGGGAAGAGAGGGTTTTTGTCTGGGGGATGCTGCAAGCCACCTGGACGTTTAATACCGAATTATGCCATGATCCTTACTGTAGGAACCCCCAACTCCCCCCAAAAAAGACAACTCCAAAAAACTTCAAGCCCTAAAGGCCTAGACCCGCCCTAAGACCCCCACAAAAACTCTAAACCCTAAGCCCTAGAACCTCCGAAAACCACGCGAAAGAGCCCACCCTAAACTCGAAACCCTGATCTACCAATTTTACCAATTGCTTGGGAACCCCCCCCCCCCCCCCCCCCCCCCCTACCCACCACCCCCCCCCCCCCCCAAAAAAAAAAAAAAAAAAACAAATTCTTGCTTATAAGGGTAATATAGGGATTGCTATTCTATGTTTTTTGGGGGTCTTTAAAGCATAATGGTAGAAAAACCCTAAACCCTAAACCCTAAACCCTAAACCCTGAACCCTAAACCCTAAACCCTAAACCCTAAACCCTAAACCCTAAACCCTAAACCCTAAACCCTAAACCCTAAACCCAGCCTGCAGCTCCCAGGAGGAAAGTGTTGGGGGGCTCTCCTTTCTCTGCTCGTCCTCTGGGCACTCCTCGATGAGACCTCTCGCACTTGGAAGCCCTTTTGACTTCGGCTTTGGGTTTAGGGTTTAGGGTTTAGGGTTTAGGGTTTAGGGTTTAGGGTTTAGGGTTTAGGGTTTAGGGTTTAGGGTTTAGGGTTTAGGGTTTAGGGTTTAGGGTTTAGGGTTTAGGGTTTAGGGTTTAGGGTTTAGGGTTTAGGGTTTAGGGTTTAGGGTTTAGGGTTTAGGGTTTAGGGTTTAGGGTTTAGGGTTTAGGGTTTAGGGTTTAGGGTTTAGGGTTTAGGGTTTAGGGTTTAGGGTTTAGGGTTTAGGGTTTAGTTTAATAAGGTGGGTTATGGGGTTGTAATGGAGGTTCTCGGGGCTACTAAGTAGACTTGCTAAGTCAAAAAGCTTCTAAGCAGTCGGTCGTCGTAGCCCCCCCCGCCCCACACACCGCGAAGAGCAAGAGCGTTAGGACTATGAAAAACCAGTTTTTGGGTTTCCGGCTATAGGGCTGTTCTTCTTTTTGA
Organism: Symbiodinium natans; assembly: GCA_905221605.1. Classification (NCBI taxonomy): domain Eukaryota; class Dinophyceae; order Suessiales; family Symbiodiniaceae; genus Symbiodinium; species Symbiodinium natans. The sequence goes on along the minus strand of CAJNDS010001313.1, from coordinate 780,232 downwards.
AGGGTTCTGGGTTTTTTTGTCTCTGGTTTGGGGCCTTAGGTTCGAGAGGGTAAAGAAAGGTCACAGAAGGGTTTCTTACTGAAGGGCCCATGCTCAGGGACCGTGAAACTACCCCAAGAGGTTTGGAGGGAGCTTCGGGCTGAGTGACCCTAAACCCTAAACCCTAAACCCTAAACCCTAAACCCTAAACCCTATACCCTAAACCCGGTGCTTTGAAGTGCCCTTAACCCAAGACCTTCACAACCCCTCAAGCCCAGGGAGGTCGAAGCTGGAGCCCGACACTTGCATTGTTTGGGTTTAGGGTTTAGGGGTTTAGGGGTTGAGGGGTTGAGGGGTTTAGGGGTTTAGGGGTTTAGGGGTTTAGGGGGTTTAGGGGTTTAGGGGTTTAGGGGTTTAGGGGTTTAGGGGTTTAGGGGTTTGGGTTTAGGGTTTAGGGTTTAGGGGTTTCGGGGGTTAGGGTTTAGGGTTTAGGGGTTTCGGGGTTTGGGGGAGCAATTTTTTCTTTACCGTGTAAGGCTCAGCTCTCACAATGCCTGCAACCCAGACTTCTGGGAGGATCCAAAAGGTAGAACCCACAAAATATTGGGAAGTGTTCAGTTCTCTCAGTTATGGTCCCATTTTCTACTATTTGCTTTATTACCCTGATAAGGAAGAATATTTTGAGTTTTTTGGGGGTTCTTAAGCCAATAGTAGTTTTAGGGGCTTCCAGCTACCCGGCAAAGGGGCCGCGACTGGGAGAGCCGCCCCGTAAAGCTTCCACCCAGCTTGAATGCCTAAAGCCCCGCCCTGAGCCCTAAACCCTAAACCCTAAACCCTACACCCTCAACCCTACTTCCTAAACCTAAACCCTAAAACTCTAAACCCTAAACCCCTAAACCCTAAGGCCCCCCCCCTCCTGAAGCCCGCCCAAAGCGATGCAACGACTATTTCTGTGTGGGGTTGGCGGTCTGCTAAGCCGAATAACCTTAAACCCTGAAACCCTGAGCCCTGTGTATCTTAAGGGTTTGGGGCTGAAGTTTCCGGTTGTGGTTTAGAGTTAGGGTGATTGGGGTGTCAGGGTTGGGGGTTTACGGTTGGGCTCTTGGTGTGGGTTGGGCTAAGGGCTTAGTTAGGGTTTAGTGTTTTGGAGCTTTTGGGGTTTAGGCCCTTCGGTTTCAGGCATTGAAGGCGTTGGGGTGTTGGGTTTAATAGGCCTAGGGTTTAGCTGTTGTTAAGGCTTCGGGTTTAGGAGGGGCTGCGTGTGTTCAGAGGTGCCGGGGAGGGGGAAGGGGCAGGCAATTGGACAAATTCATAAACCAATAAATAAATGAATACATGTGTGTGTATATATATGATTCAGCCCCGGCGGGCCCCCCCCCCCTCCCCCCTACCCCCCCCCCCAATGGTACCCCCCCCCCCCTGTGGTGTGGTTGGGGGTTGGTTTTAGGGTTTTAGGGTTTAGGGTTTAGGGTTTAGGTTTTAGGGTTTTAGGGTTTTAGGGTTTAGGGTTTAGGGTTTTTACGGTTTAGGGTTTTAGGGTTTAGGGTTTAGGGTTTTCCCCGCGGATGGGGTACTAAGATGATCCCCCCCCCCCTGTGGTGTGGTTGGGGGTTGGTTTTAGGGTTAGGGTTTAGGGTTCAGGGTTTTAGGGTTTAGGGTTTAAGGTTTAAGACTTAAGGTTTAGGGTTTAGGGTTAGGGTTTAGGTTTTAGGGTTTAGGGTTTAGGGTTTAGGTTTAGGGTTTAGGGTTTAGGGTTTAGGGACCGTAGAGTAGACTTGGGGGGGGGGGGGGGATACCATGGGGGGGGGGGGCCCAGGACGCTCGACGCTGAACCATATATATATCTACACCTACATATATACATATATATACATATGTGGCTACTGGGGAATTCCTAACTGGTCATATTTGAGGGTTTAGGGCTACGAAAAACTGCTATACAGAGTTTGCAGTTGGCAATTGGAAGGCCCCTAATTGCACTACATGCATCCTCCAGCAAGTATGGGAATGTTGAACATGAGCGGGTGGCTGGGTGGGGGGTGGCTTAATATGCGGAAGAGGTTGCACCCTAAACCACCTTAGAAAATCCTATAACCCCTGAACCCCAAAAACCCCCTAAGGCCCCTTAAAACCCCCTCAACCCCCAAGACCTCCCTAAACTCTAAGCCCCCTCAGGCCTAAAACCTCCGAAGCCCTAAGCCCAGAACCCTCGCGTGCCTCCCACCTCTTCCCCCGAATTCTCAGTAAAAAATGAGGGAGTGGAGGACTATATATACCCTTTAAGGGATTATGTAGGGCCCTCATTCCCTCATTCCCTACTAAGAACCAGGCGGTCTTCGGGAGGTTCGAGGCTTGAGGTTTTTTTGGGCTCGTCGTCGGGGTTGGGGGGCTTTTCTCTTCATATGCCGTTTATCTTCCTTGGGTTTCTTGCTTAGGGATCCTTTATAGGGTTGGGGGCTTAGATCTTGGTTGAATTCAGGGGTTTAGGCCTCTTTTTTGGGTTAAGCCCTAAACCCTAAACCCTCAACCCTCAACCCTAAGCCCTAAACCCCTAAAAGCCCTCTGGATGCCCCGGCCTGCCGACAAGGTGATGTCGAACCGGTGATTCGGCGCCGGCGTTCGGCTGTCCACTGGTGAGGTGGCATTTGCTGCCGCACAGCCCATGGCTGCTCGAGGGGTCGGAGTAATTACGAGTAGTATTCCCTTATGACCCCTTTGTAGTTCTATAATAACTCCCAAAACCCTGTTCTAATTCTTAAGGCCCCAAGAGGCCCCGGAAGCCCGAAAGCCTTACCTCCGGTTTGCGGTCAACCTTGGACACCAACAATCCTTGAAGGCTTTCAAAGTTAGCAAGCCGAACCACATCGATTGATTCAAGGGGCGAGCCGAAACTGCCCCTTTGCGCCAGCGGGTGGTCGGGTGGTGGTGGATGGCACGGTGTATGGTTTAAGGTTCCTAAACCCTAAACCCTCAACCCGAAACTGGCCTTCTACTTATGGTGTCCCCAAGCTCCGAACTCACCCGAGCCCTACATCTGGAAACCCAAAACCACAAAAGGGTTTCGAAAAGCAACCCTAAACGCGCTAACCACCCTAAGGGCCCAAAAAAGCCAATCAAAGCCCTGAGTGTCCTGAACCCCCTGTCTCGCCCCTCACTCCTTCCCCTTCCCGCCCCCCAAGCCCACCTCCCCCCCCCCCCCCCCCACCAAAAAAAAAGAGGGAAAAAAGAAGAGACAAACACAATAGGTAAACAAAAAGCGAAGGGCACTGTAGTCGTAGGACTCTTGCGCCTTGAAGGTTTGTGGGGGGTTTAGGGTCCAGGGTACAACTTAGGATCACCCAAAGTTGGGTGGATGTTGGGGGTGGGGTGGGGGGGGGAAGGCAAGGACCTAAACCCTAAACCAGAACCAGCCGAAGCCATCAGTCTGAGCCCACCTCTCAACCCGAAACCTGAAACCATGTCAGAAACCCCTGCGCGTGCGGGCGTTTAGGGTTTTGGGTTTAGGCGTTTGGGGTTCGTGTAGGGCTTATCGGAAGCTTCTGAACCTTACGAACTGCTGGGTTATTCGAAGCCTCAAGCCCCAAAAAGATGGCTAGCTGGGACGCTGGTTGGGGGATTCTATAGAAAGCCCAAGACCTTATAAGGTCCCTGAACCTACAAAACGCTATCAACCCTGGACTTGAAACTGCATCCCGCAAGACCCTTAAGTGAAGCTACTACTCAAGAATCGAAAACTCCTAGACTTAGAATCCGAACACACTCTTCGAAGCTAGGACGACCCTTACGCCCCCCCCTGAAAAACATTCCTGAATATGATCCTCCTAAGCCCCCAAAAGGGAACATATAAAAATGTCCCCCCCCCAAGGGCCTGCCTAAGAAGCCTCAGAGCTCCTGCCAAGCCCCTAAACCCTAAACCCTAAACCCTAAACCCTAAACCCTAAACCCTAAACCCTAAACCCTAAACCCTAAACCCTAAACCGCACCTTAAGGCGAGGCGCCGTCGCTGCGCAAGGTCCAGCGCGTGAGAGAGGTCCAGAGTGAGACCTGGACCCACTCCAGGTTTAGGGTTTAGGTAGGGTTTAGGGTTTAGGGTTTAGGTTTTAGGGTTTTAGGGTTTAGGGTTTAGGGTTTAGGGTTGGGGTTTAGGGTTTGGGGTTTAGGGTTTGGGGTTTAGGGGTACCTTATTGGGGTCCTAATTACAAGGGGATCCTACTATTTGGGGGTCTATATCGGGAGTCCCTTGTTGACGTAAACCCACTCCGCAGAGCTTTGCTTTCTTTCCAGTTCTCGCTTCTGTGGCCTGTGTGGGTTCTAGGGGGTTAAAGCTTTCGAGTGCTTCTCTCCTTAGGGCTGAGCCCTAAATCCGATGGTTTTTAATCCCCAAACCCTAAACCCTTGTGCTGATTGTTGAGGGTCCTGCGCAAGATGGCTTGAGGGCTTGGGGCTTAGGTTTCTGCACTTCCGGTCTGGATGCTGACTGTTTTGCTGAAGTGTATTTCTAGGGAGCAGGCAGGGGTCGTGTGATTCGCTCTTTCTTGGCGTGCTCTGAGGCAGTTTCTTCAGGATTGTTCGGTTGAGGCCCCGAAGCTTTGTTGCTCGTAACCTTCAACACAAGGGTTCTAGGAGTTTGGGGTTGCTAGATAGCATCCACAGCTTACTGACCCGGCAAAGCTTTCGCCCTGAAACCTGTTTAGGGTGCAGTTTCCTTTAGGGTTTTAGGTTCAGGGTGTGCAGGGGTTGAGGGTTTGGGGTTCAGGGATAAGAACGGGGGGGGTGTTCAGGGATGAGATAGGGCTTAAGGGTTTACAAGTAGGCCCTAATGCCCCAAGCTCCATGCCCTCAAGCCCGCATTTCAAGCCCGCCCTCAGAATGAATTGGAGTGGGTAGTTCGTAGTACCTGATCTTATGTATTCGCAAGTACTGCTAGGGGGTTGCCAGTATTCGGGGTACCCTTCTAGGGGTCCTTTTTGAAGGGGATTCTACTATAGTTGGGGGAGACAGGGGTGCCCCCATTATAGAGAAACCCCATATGGGGTTTACGACACTAGGGGTACCCTAAAATTCAGACACCCAAGTAGTAGGATTCCCTGAAAATAAGGACCCCAATAAGGTACCCCCCTAATTTCGGAACCCTAAACCCCAAACCCTAGAACCCTAAAACCCTAAAACCCTGAACCCTAAACCCTAAACCTTAAACCTAAACCCTAAACCCTATATTATCAGCTAACAATGTGCGCCAAAGCCACCTCAGTCACGATGGGGGCGAGCTCTGCTGGCTCTGTGGCGGTCCACCACGGCACCTCGACCCGAAAGCCTTCAAACCCTAGAGAGACTAGGGTTTAGGGTATAGGGTTGAGGGTTTAGGGTTGAGGGATTTGGGGGGTCCCAAACATCCTCATGCCCTAAACCCGAAAGCCTAAACCCTAGAGAGATTAGGGTTGAGGGATTGGGGGGGGGGGGCCCCTGAGCCCTAAACTCGAAACCTCGGAATTCTGCTGGGTTTCGGGGCAGGCTTCAGGGTTTTTTTGCTGGGTGTAGGCTAGTTGTCGGAGCTTTCGGCGTTTAAGGGACTCCGAGATGGTAAGGTTGAGGGCAACAGGGATGGTTTTGGGGTTCCTACGAGGTATGGCTTAAGATGTCCTGGTGGAGATTGAGTGCTTGACATTGAGAGCCCGTAAACCCTAAACCCTAAACCCTAAACCCTAAACCCTAAACCCGCACCCTTCAAAAACAGTGAGAGTCCTTAGCCGCCTCAAGCTGCGCTCTCGGTGCAGCACAGGGCCGTGGAAACATTGAGATGCGGGCGCTTCCCAAAAAAGAGAGGTATCCTTAACATGAATGTGAACCCTAACCCTAAGCCCTAAGCCCTAAACCCTAAACCCTAAACCCTAAGCCCTAAGCCCGAAGCCCTAAGCCCTAAATAGTATGGGAAGGCCCCATTCCCCATTTTTGGGGCGGGGTGGGGGGGGGGGGGGGGCCAACGCCGGGTTCCTCGGACTCGTGTCCCTCCTGCAACATCCTGAGCTTAAAGCGTGAAGAAACAGCTCTGAAAGGAGATTGGGTTTTGGGTTTTGGGTTTAGGGTTTAGGGTTTAGGGTTTAGGGGTTTCGAATGTTGGGCCTGATCTACCAGCAGCCTGTACCCTAAACCCGAAACCCTAAGCCCTATTCCATGCTCGTCAGGGTGCCATTCAATGGGCCCATGCATGAGGATCAAACCCGGCGGTGCAAGGGTGCAGGTCAACAACCCCTAAACCCTAAGCCCTTAACCCTAAAACCATAAGCTTGCAAAGATCAGGGCGCCCCTCTCCCCGCCCCCCCTCGGGGCTCAAGGTCTTCAGGTTCCGTTTGGCGTGCAGGGGGGCCTGCAGTCTAGGGTTCAGGGTTTAGGGCGCCTCCAATTCAGGGCTTCGGGCATAAAATCAACCAGGGCCCAAACCACGAACCCGCACAGCGTCAGGAGGAAGGACAGCAACGCGCTGCAAGCAGAGGCACCTGAACATAGGAGCGTTAGCCGGCCAGGGGCTCAAATTCAGGGCAGTCTTTTCCAGGTAGGTCTTTACAAAAAATCTCTTCCCTATTTGGAGGTTCAAGGGTACGCATAAGCCCATTTCAAACTGCTCTTGTACCCTACTTAGGGGAGCCTTTATGTTCAGATATAACTGGGGTTCTAAGTACACTTGAATCAAGTGAAGGTACTCAGGTTTACAAGACTGAGGCTTGTGGTGTGCGCTAAGGTACTAAGGTTGAAAGGAAGGGTTCGGTAAGGGAGTAGATGGGGGAAGCTACCCAACCTGCAGTTGTCCCAGACGCAACACTCAGAGCACAAAAACTCCCAAACCCCGCAACTCCCTGACTTCCCAAACCTCTAAGACTCTTCAACACCCAAGCCCACGGGATCCTCAACCCTGAACTTAGGCCGAGCTGTGAACTTCGCCTGAAGTCTTGCGCAGAGCTTGGGGAGTTTCCCCACCCCCTCTCCCTCCCGCGCCCCCCCCCCCCTTTTCAAACCCGAAAAGCTCAACCCAAGCGTGTCAGGGTTTAGGGCTTAGGGCTAAGGATTCAAGAAGCTTCAGAAGTGGTTAGGTTTTTCCTCCCTCGCTCCCCGCCCCTTCTCCCCTCCGCGACCTGCATAGCCCTGCGCGTAGTCGGTCATGTCCTCTGCGAGAACTTCGGGCTTGAAGCTAGGCTTAAAAAGGGTGCCCTTTTTTGCCTAAAGGGGTTTATAAGGGAACCTAAACCCCCCAAAAAGGGAATAAGGGTAGTACTGGGCAGCACTTGTTGGCATGTAGGGTAGTTCTCGAAATTCGGGCCCCTTTTTTGGGTCCTTATTCTCTAAGGGTGTTTAGAGAAACAAGCCATTTAGGTCAGCAAAAGCCAGACCTCAGGGCCCCTTCACTTCTCCAAGCCTTCGCGGAGGCGGGCTCCTAAGCCCAAAATCCTCAAACACCCCTAAACCCTCAAGACCCCTAAAGACCTAAAGTAGGATGGCCCTTTACGCCCTCTGAAGGAACACTCCTCGACGGGAGCCTCCTAAACCCACGAAGGGCGAATAGAAAATATCCCAGCAGGGGCACACCTAGAACATCCTACAAATCCTGAGCTTCAAGGGCCCCCCTAAACCCTAAACCCTAAACCCTAGACCCTAGATCCTAAACCCATGGGCCTCTAGGCACGGAGCTGCATGGCCAAACTGCGCCCGGCGCCCGCCACCATGGGCGCTTTTGGCACTGTCGATGCTCGGAGGTGCCGGGTCTGCAGAAGTGTAGGGTTGATAGGGTTTCGAGGGTTGAGGTTTATAGTTTTTGTTGGGTTGCGACTGTTATAGGGTTGAGGTTTATAGTATGTATAGGGTCTATGCTGCTCATAGGGTTTAGAGGGTTTATACAGGCCTGGTTTCGGCCAACGCACAGAAAGCTCTCCCTTGAGGAGATGCTAATGCTGTCGCCGGGGAGAATTATTTTTTGGGATGCTTCGGGAGGCTTAGGGCTTTTAAGGGCTTGAGGGAACCCACGAGGAGCGTAGGGTTCAGGGTTTAGGGGTTCAGGGTTTAGGGCTTGGACTTTCGGGTTTAAAGTTGCAATGCCCCCCCCTAAGACTAACGGTCCTTAACAGGGATGATAATTGGGAGGTACTATCCTCCTTCTCCGGACTGTTAGGTACAAGGGGGAACATCCCAAGCTCTCAAGGCTTGAGGGAGCCTGTGAGGATGAACTCCTCGGCCGGTAACTACGCAGACCTTACAGCAAAGTAGGGCCTTTCCTTCCTCTTCTTTTCTTTACCATATATATATATATGTATATATATATATATATATATATTTATAACTCTTTTTTTGGGAGGGGTTCTCGAATGAGCTTCTTGTGACCCTAAACCCTAAACCCTAGAGGTCTGAAGCCTCAAGGACTTGCAGGTGCAAAGGTCGCGGCCCAAACTAGAGTAACCTAGGAAGGGTATGTGCCCCCCTTGTCGGTCTTAAGTGGGCTGAGGGAATATTAACCCCCTCCAGAAGGATCTCAGGTGAGTTGCGGGGATGTGAGGCCACTTGGGAGGATTGTAAGAGGGGACTGCAACCTACAGCAAGTTCCAGTGGGGGCCTTGAGATCGTGTAGGGTTCAGGGTTTAGGGTTTAGGGTTCAGGGTTCAGGGTTTAGGGTTTAGGGTTTAGGGTCTAGGGTCTAGGGTCTAGGGTTTAGGGTTTAGGGTTTAGGGTTTAGGGTTTAGGGTTTAGGGTTTAGGGTTGAGGGGGTTGAGGGGGAACCCCAAAAATCCTCAAGCGCCCCTTGGCCTCGAAGCAAGGCCCTTTCCTTTGGCATATGCCAGCTCACATCTTGAAGGGTTCGCCGGAATCCCACAACGTCAAAACCCACAACCGAAGTTCTAAAATTCTTGACCCTGAAGCAGAAGCAATAAGCCCCCCAAGCCCTCATTGGGCTTAGGGGCTTCTGGGGCTTCTGGGGCTGAGGGCTTAAGGGCTGAGGGGCGTTCGGTTGAGGGTTTGGGCTTGAGGTTTTAGGCTTGGGGGTTTAAGCTTGAGGCTCTGAGGGTTTGGGGTTCAGGGTTTCCGGTCTACGCCAGCAGCTCCAATCCCTTTTCTCATTTCGGCTCAGCTCAGCCAGCGGTCACGCCGTGCCTCCCGCGAGAGCGCAGCTGTAGCAGCTAACTCTCAGCACGTGCCCTCTTAGCGGGACTATCCTGGGTTCAGGTGGTTTAGGCCTCTTCAGTTGTACCGGAAGTCTGAAAGGCTCAGCCCTAGTCTGCGTACACAGATACTTGGGGCCGGAGTTTGAGCGACCTCAACCGGTTATAAGTAAGGTATCTATGGTAGTACCCGTATGTAGGGCACCTGCAACTATAACTATAGCTATAGCTATAACTGTAACTATAACTCGTGTTGCAGCTCCGGACAAGGGGATTAGGGTGTGGTTAGGGGTTATAGTTGTAGGTGCCCTACATACGGGTGCAACCATAGATACCTTACTTATAACCCTACCTTTTAGCACCCATGAATCTCCAACAGCGCAACCCACCAGCAAGCGGTTTCAGGGCCCCCGCTGTGGAACTGCACCTCAACTCCCACACCCTAAGCCCTAAACCCTACACCCACCTTAGCAGAATCGTCGAACAAAGGGTCTTGCAAGAAGCCCTCGGAACTTCTCAGAAATAGTCTACGCTCTGAGTTCCGGGGCCCAGCCAGCCAGAACGGGGCGTTGTCCGCCGAGCCTCGGCCACAAAACGCCATATTGGTTGAGGGTTTAGGGTTTAGGGGCTTAGGGTTTAGGGTTTTGGGGTTTCAGGTTTAGGGTTTTCGGGTTTAGGGGAAACTTCTTAATAACCTTTGAAACCCACTAAGCCCCCTTTAAACTGCCCAACACCCCGGCGTTAAGCCTCCTGAAACCTCCTTAAGCCCTTCAACCTGGAGTTCCAGCCGTAAGCCTCAGCCCCCCAAAAACCCCGAAACCCGAAACCCGAAACCCTAAACCCTACCCCCCCCCCCGCGAACGCCTGGAACCCTAAACCCACACCCCCTCCCAAAGCCTTGAACGCTAAGCCTATAAACCCAAAACCCCCCCCCCTCCCCCCCCAAGACCTTGAACCCGAATCCCCAGGCGACAGTGTCTGAGCTATGAGCAACTTGCAGCTGTAGAACGTTGTGTGGTTGGAGTAATCTTGTTTTTTTTCTGCAAGTGATGGGATTCTCTGGGTGGGCGGGTGCTATATCAGAAGCGGAAGTCTAACTTTACTATAACACTGGTCGATCCCAAGCTGCTGAACCCTAAACCCTAAACCCTAAAGCCTACACCCCCTAAAATGCCCTTCCTCGAAAAGGCCCCAGCCGCAAGCTACCCAGGTTGATGGCATCGCCTTGGGGAAGCCGGGAACTGGGTTTTAGGGCGAGGGTAGGGTTTAGGGTTGGGGTTTAGGGTTTAGGGTTTAGGGTTTAGGGTTTAGGGTTTTAGGGTTAGGGTTTAGGGTTTAGGGTTTAGGGTTTAGGGTTTAGGGTTTAGGGTTTAGGGTTTAGGGTTTAGGGTTTAGGGTTTAGGGTTTAGGGTTTAGGGTTTAGGGTTTAGGGTTTAGGGTTTAGGGTTTAGGGTTTAGGGTTTTAGGGTTTAGGGTTTGGGGTTGAGGGTTTGGGGTTTAGGATTTGGGGTGGGGGAGATTGAAGGGGTGTTTAGGGGGGTTGGTGGTGGTTTTAAGGGACACAACCCACATTAGGATCATTAGGTTTTCAGGTTTTGGGCTACTATTTGCTTAAGGACCCCCCCCCCAACAAAGAAAGAGACGAAGAAAAAATGAATGTTCTTTCTTTATTCTTGTTTGTGTTTTTGGGAGGGGTTCTTATCGTAGTAAGGGTACCCTTTTTTGGGTTGGCTACTTTATAAGAGACTTCAAGAGACCCTTGAACCAAGAAAGGGAAACAGGTACCACTGGGCTACCCAGTAAAAGGGCGCATGTTGCTGCAAGACTACTAGCCGCGGAGCAGCTCCTTGGACCATCTCCATTCATGACCCAGAGGGCTCGCCCCATCAAGCACCCTCCTGAATTGGCTTGGAGAAACCCTAATCACCCCGAAAGCCCTAAAGCCCTAACCCGAAACGCCCTGACCCAAATCCCCGAAACCCTCTACAAACCCAAAAAGACATCCCCCAAAAACAAAAACGCCGAATACACAGAAGCTGAGGCCAAAGCGCGCCTGGCTCGCTTCCTTTCGGAGAGAGCCCCCAAAAATCTCACGACTTCTACGGTGTTGAAGGATTTAGGGATCGGGTTTAGAGGGTTTAGGCTGGGCTTTGGGGTTTTGAGGGGGTTTCTGAATGATTCCACTTCCCTATCCCTGACCCAAGGCGTCTGGGTTTTGAGGCTTGGGTCCTCCTCGTATAGGAAGCCCGAGCGTATCCAAGACTATGTGGTGGGGAAGGGGTTATGCTGTGCGAGATTTCGCTGACTGGGGTTTCAGGTCATCATTGCGCAATAATGAAGACCGCAAGTGCTTCAGTAAAGAACCTGCCTCATCGACTGTCTGAACTGAACCCGAAGACCCTTCTATTCGCGCGCTTAAAGGTGAATACATACATTTGCAGGAGCCTCTACACCCTCGACTATGTATCAAGGAGGGACATGTGTGCACGCTTTCCGAGCAACAATTTGACGACCGCTTCGTTTCGTGTGGCCGGCTCGTTCCCCATTTTCCAAACGTAAGTGTGTTTCAAGCTTACCGCTTGAAGCTGCTGATAACTCGTAGCTTTGCATGACCCTAGTTCTTAGTCCACGAGGAAAGACAGAGACCATGTGATGCGTCACATGCTCTGAAGTATTTCGGTACATATGCACACCTAAATGTCTTGGAAGCCCAGTAATCATGTTATCATTAGGGCACCCTTCTTAGGGTTGGGCACTTTACAGGGGAACCCAGCACCGCAAAGAAGGGTAAAGGGTACCACTGGGGTATCAAGCATCTAAGCTACTATTTGCTTAAGAACCCCCCCAAAAAGCAAATGCATGTTCTTCCTTGCAAGGGCAATACATGGATAATTTTGTTTTCTCGTTTTTTTTTTGGGGGGGGGGGGAAGTAGTAATCTCTTTTTTGGGGTTAAGTAGCAAATGTGCGCAGAATCTTCGCGCGGACTCAGCCCGCCTCTGACGAGGCGAAGCGCAGGAACGCCTGCACGAGGCGACGGGGACTCCACAAACACCCTGCCCTTGGGTAGGGTTTAGGGGTTAGGGAGTAGGGGTTAGGGGTTAGGGTTTAGGGTTTAGCGTCTCAGGCTCAACCCTAAATCCCAGAGTCCAGACCTCCAAAACCCCGTAACTCTGCACACAGACGTCCAAACAGTTCCAGGGAAGCAAAGCCCATTGAAGTGCGAGCAGGCCGCAATTCGGCCACCGACGTGCGTCTCCGCCTGGGGTTCAAGGTTTTAGGATGTAGGGTTTAGGGTTTAGGCCTAAGTGCAAAACAGTAAACCCTCAAGCCTACAGCCCAAAACGCTGAACCCGAAACCCCTAGTCCCTAGAACCTCCTGCCCACAAACAAGCTAAACCACGCATCACACAGAACCTTACAACCTCCAACGCCCTATACCGCCCTAGAAGCCGCTGCAACCCTAAAAGCCCCGTAAACCCGATAATTCCCTATAAGCTCTTTGATTCCCTATGGTTTCCTCTAAACCCTATGACTCCCTGCAAACCTCACAAAACCACAATTCCCTATAATTCCGAATAAACCCTATAGTTGCTAAGGGAACCGAGAACTACAAGCAAAAGGGTAAAGGGTTTAGGGTTTAGGGCTACCAAGTCCTTGAAGGGGATTTCCTAAACCCTAAACCCTAAACCCTAAACCCTAAACCCTAAACCCTAAACCCTAAACCCTAAACCCTAAACCCTAAACCCTAAGCTGAGCTCGGGGCAAGACTGAGCTCACCGTGGACGCCAAGCTGACACATTCGAACTTGCAGGTTCATTGAGGTCGTGGTGTATTCTGGGAGGGGGTTTAGGTTTCAGGGTTGAGGGTTAGGGTTTGGGGTTTTAAGGAGTAGGGTCGTGGTGTATGCTGGGAGGGGGTTTAAGGTTCAGGGTTCAGGGTTGAGGGTTTAGGTGCAGGGTTTAGGGTTTAGGGTTTAGGTTCAGGGTTTGGGGTTTAAGGAGTAGGGTTGGGCGTTTAGGGTGGATGGCTCCTTAAACCTCTCTGGCAAAGTATTCCTAAGTATGGTCCCCGATGAAGCCCAGAAAGGAAGACTTAAACAATGTCAGAAAGGGCTACCCAGGATACTAAGGGGCAAACCCTACACCCCAAACCCCCCAAACCCCACCACAAACCCCAAACCCCAGACTCCCAACCCTAAACCCGGGTTTGGCTTTTGTTTTGGAGGTTCACGGGCAGTATAACCCCCAACTTTGGGTCAGCTCACAATCCCCTACTGCACGCGGCCTTCACTCTGAAGCAGAACAGGAGCCCTAAACCCTAAACCCTAAACCCTAAACCCTAAACCCTAAACCCTAAACCCTAAACCCTAAACCCTAAACCCAAACCTTAAACCCTAAACCTTAAGCCCCTAGAGCCGTAGACCCTAAACCCTAAACCCCAGCCCTTAACCCTGAGCCCAACCCCACACCGGTCATAGCTACCCCATGAATCTGTATGCAGGGGTTTACGTGGGTTTGGGGGCTCTCCGTGCGCTCAGCCACGCAACAAAAGGCGAAGCTCCCCTCCCTCACACGCACAAAGGCAAGCAACCTTGAACTCGGCCCCATGTAGGTCTAACCTTAACCTTGGTGCAGGACTCAAATCCTCAAGCCCCGATACCCTAACATTAGGCAAGCAGGCGCTTCTTTTCCCGGTTGCAGAGCCCTTAGTGCCCGAGTGCAGCGCGAAGCTGAAGAGCTCCGAAACCGTTTTGGGGCTGCGGGCCTCGGGCTTACAACTTGGGGCTTCGGATTTATGGACCTCGGCTTGAAACACTAGACCCATGAGAAACCAAGCAAAAAAGGAAGGGTACCCTTATTGGTTTTAAGGCTACTATAAGGGACCCCAACCCTAAAAAAAAGGAAACAAGGGCCTACTCCGGGTCCTAGAGCAGGATTTCGGGTGTAGGGTAGCATGAGAGAAGCTCGCACATCGGATCCTGAGAAGCCGCGGCCCCCTGCTCCCCGTCTTCATGCGCCCAAAGGCGTTCCAAGTATGGTCACGAGGTTGGCCCTTAGAACCCATTCAGAAGTATTCCTAAACATTTTCCTCCAAATCAATAACTGCAAGATATGAAATGTCCCACGGTCCTACCTTGGAGTGATCAGTGGTCGTCCTTAAGCCCGAAGCCCTAAACCGTAAGCCCTAAACCCTAAGCCCTGAACCGTAAGCCTATGTGCAGCACTTCTCAAAGGTATAGACCAGGTCCCAGCACTCTTTGTTGCCACCTGGGGGCGCTTTGCCAAGGGGACAGCTCTGGAATACCCTAAACCCTAAACCCTAAACCCTAAGGGGTGGGGTGGGGGTGCCTGCTATCGGACAGAAGGTTCCCCAGCCAAAAGAAATCAGACCTCAAACGCTAGCGAGCTGGGCATGGAGTAGAGCCTTCCTTGGGTTTGCTGCTTCTGGAACTTTAAGCTTCAGGGTCGCATCAACCGGAGTATGGCTTCTTTGCCGTGCTAGCTCCATTTTCGGCTGCTTCGCAGCCGCTCAAGAAACGTTCCCCCCCCCCCCCCAAACCTTAAGCCCTGACCGTCTAACCTGTTGCCACCTGGACCTACGGGGCAATGCTTCCACCGGAGGGTTTAGGGTTTAGGGTTTAGGGCTTAGGGTGTTTCTTGGGTCTCTAGCTTTTGCTTATGATTGACTCCATTGGGGCGAAGGGTGCCCTGAACCCGAAGCTCGGGGGTTTGAGGTGTATGGGGTGTAAGGATTAAGGCCAGGAGCGCCCGGACGCCAACCTCTGAGCTTTCATAGTGTCTTCTCTTGCTTTCTTCCAAGATGGGTGGGGGGGGGGTCTTGGTGGGCAGAAACTGGTCGGCTGTCCTCTGTTATGACGGATTTCTGCCTCTGGTCATAAGAGAACACAATACTCAACATATTACACATATTGATGAGTATAAGCAAGCACTTCACGAGAATAAATTAGCAATAACATAAAACAACAATCTTACTTCTCCAATAACCAAGGAAATAGCCACGGTTCAACTTTTTTATTCCTGCTCAAGGAAACCCAACAGTTAAACGTTCAATTGCTGGCGAAGTAAGTAATATAGGGGCCTTAAGAATTTTAATAGGTTTTAGGGGTCATTATAGTAGAACCATATAGGGGCCAAAGGGAATACTGCACATTAGGCCAAAAGCTCTCTGGCACTGGCTGGCACCAAAGACGAAAAGCAAGCTGAAAGCAAACCCTCCTGCAAATGCCTGAAGGGGTTGAGGGTTTAGGGTTAAACCCTAAACCCTAAACCCTAAACCCTGAACCCCGATAATAGAACTCATAAGATCTTCCGCCTGGTCCGTGCTTCGCTTCGTTGCAGCACCGCTCGGGTCCAAAGCCCGACGTCCAGCAGTGGGCGCCGCCCTTCACGCGGGCCTTGGCCTCAGGGTTCAGGGTTCAGGGTTCAGGGTTTAGGGCTTGGGGTTGAAGGTTTAGGGTGGAGGGTTTAGGGTTGCATGAAAGCCCAACCTTTAACTGCCCCTGAACCTCCAAGTATGGCTCCGCCCTAAACCCTAAACCCTTAACCCCAAACTTCGGGAATTTGGGGGCAGGCCGAGCCTTCGCTGCCTTCGTACCCGTGGCTGCGAAACTCTTTCGCATGAACCACTGGTAGCTGAGGCTCTGGTAGGACACAAACCTGGGGGATCAGGGAGACCCTAAACCCTAAACCTCGGCGAAAAGGGTCTAAAGGAGGGACCCTTATAAGGGACCTTTAGGGCCTACTTAGGAAATTGGGACTATGTGAGGTGTGTGTGTGTATATATATATATGTCTATACTCGGGGAAATGGGAGATCAGGACGCACCTTCCGGTTCGTTGTGGGTTTCGCGTCAGGTTTTTCTGTAGGGGTTTTAGGTGTTGGGGTTTAGGGTCTTTAGGATTCAGTGTTTGGTAGGTTGAAGTGCTCATGGCAAAGGCTAACTGGTGGTCAAGGGGGGAGTAAGGAAGCTGAGTAGTACCACGAGTCTGTTGGGAGCACATGAGAGGAAATGCCAGGATTCCACTCCTCTAGCAAAGCACCAGGTGATTGGGCGCGGAAGGGTTCCCTAAAAAGGTTTAGGGTTTAAGGTCTTAAAGGGTTTAGGGTTTAAGGTCTTAATGGGTTTAGGGTTTAGGGCTTATGGGTTTATAGGGCCGCGACTCTCAACCCGCGCTGAAAGCCAAGCCAAGA
The DNA here is from genome assembly GCA_905221605.1 of Symbiodinium natans. Classification (NCBI taxonomy): domain Eukaryota; class Dinophyceae; order Suessiales; family Symbiodiniaceae; genus Symbiodinium; species Symbiodinium natans. The sequence goes on along the minus strand of CAJNDS010001313.1, from coordinate 763,901 downwards.
TGCACGCCGGGCGCCACCCGACCTTAGCAGCCCAGCAACCATCTTATGGTAAGAGCACCCTTATTCTTTGGGTTGGCTACTTTGTAAGGGAACCCAGAACCCCAAACAAAGGGTAAAGGGCACCCTTCCTTGGGTTGGCTACTTCATAAGGGAGCCCAGAACCCCCCCAAGAAGGGTAGGGGGCACCTCTTTTTTGGGTCGGCTACTTTCTAAGGGAACACAAAGACCAATAACAAAAAGGGGTAACGGGGTACCACCGGGCTACCGAGCGACTCATGGTGTGCAAGCCGCGATCTTGGACCTGCTCACGGACTTTGAGGGGGGGGGGGTGGAACCCAGAACCCTTTTTGGATCTGGCTTTGTCGGGGAATCTTGTCATGCTTTCAAGGTAGTAATGGCAGAATGGGCCATGGCTTAGATCAACTTTTGGGGCGAACTGCTCACACGAGAGGGGGTTCTAGGGCTGCACGGGTTTGGTAGTTCGGGTTGTGGGGCCCTCCAGGTGTTGTTTTAGGATTTTTGGGGACTCAGGCCCCCCAGGCCTGCGCCCCCAGCTGATCGTCCAAGTCAGCCTCAACCTCCGTGGCGAATTCCAGCACATCCTGAAGTGGGGCGCTGCTCGGGCTTTAGGGGTTTAGGGGCTTCGGGTTAGAAGTTACAAGTAGGAACGCTTCCCCCCCCCCCCCCCCCCCCCCGAAGTAACTTCCGCAATCGGATCCTGCGTACACGCCCTTCTCTTCGGCTCTTGCCTCCCTCCCCCCCATCGCGAAAAATGGACATGCAAAGGGACCCTGTTTTGGGTCGAGGTCCTTTCAGAGGGCGACACGCAGCTAGAATTCGCGCAGTGGCACTTGCATTTTTACCCCAGTGCAGGGCCAGCAACGCTAGAGGTGCCCCCTCTCTAGGAGCCATTGAAGCTCTGTATAAGAAGGCTGGGCACTCGGCTTTCAGGGGGCCCTCGTCACTGTAAGATGGATTGGGGCACAGGCAAGGCATTCCGCGGACATCCTGGTGGACGTCTGGGAAAGACCAGTCGTCGCCAAACAGAATGCCGCCCGGCGCAAGCGCTTGCCAAGCGAGGCGTAGTTCCAACAAGACCTGGAGAGGCTTTCGGGACTGTTTAGGGTTTAGGGTTTAAGGTTTAGGGTTTAGGGTTTAGGGTTCTCCAAGACTGGACCCTTCCCCTTATACCGTGCCTATGACGCGGGGGACAGGCGGTGGTTGTTGATATTTGCGGGAGCCCTAAAGCCCAAACCCGAAGAGCAACGCACCGTAAGCCTGAAACCCGAAGCCTTGGTAGGCAGCATTGAAGCTTCTTCCAACCCTCAACTCTAAACCCCTATGCGTAACCCGAAAAACCCTTGAAACAATACACGCAAGAAGAGGGAACATCCCAACGCCGGAAGCGCAAGCCCAAAGGATCACCCCGCACCCTAAGCCCGGTTTTGTAGGCCCCGCCTTTCTTCGGGCCTGAGGCTTCGGCTCCGGAAAATTGGGGGCTTGGGCTGCCCCAAACCCTAAACCCTAAACCCTAAACCCTAAACCCTAAACCCTAAAACGCCTCCCCCTCATGGTGGCCGGAATCCAGGTAGATGACCTGCGGCAGCGGGAGAACCTGCTGACGGGCCAGGGTGGCAACGAGCTTCAGCGCCGACACCGACGTGGCCAGCATGGGCAGCACGCACCTCTCAGGGTGGTTTGTTTAGGGTTTAGGGTTTAGGGTTTAGGGTTTAGGGTTTAGGGTTTAGGGTTTAGGGTTTAGGGTCTAGGGTTTAGGGTTTAGGGTTTAGGAGGGTTTGAGGGTTTGAGGTTTAGGGTTTAGGGTTTGCGGCTTAGGGTTTAGGGTTAAGTGTTGGGTTCAGGGCTGCGGCCTCTACAGTTTTGGGATGCCCAAGTAGCCAAGGAGGCCCATGCGTCGGGGTTCAGGGGGGTTCCTGCGAAGTAGCCTTGGGCAGAAAAGACTCCTTCTTTGCGCGGGCTAAACGCTGAGCCCTGAAACTTGAGGTTTAGGGTTTAGGGTTTAGGGTTTAGGGTTCAGGGGGTCAAAAGACGGTGATCTTGCTTTGGCGGTGCCCCTGAGGGCCGTGAGGGTTTAGGCTTCTAGGTCGGCCCTGAACCCCTAAACCCTAAACCCGAAACCCTAAACCCTAAACCCTAAACCCTAAATCCTTCGGAAAAATGATTCCTAGACCTGATCCTCCTAAATCCCAAGAAGGGAAATATACCAAAGCATCCCAAGCGCCTAGGCTTTAGGGCTGGCCAGACCCCCTAAACCCTAAACCCTAAACCCGAAACCCTAAACCCTAAACCCTAAACCCTAATTGGATGCCACCCACCTGTGCAGATCGGCGCTTCGGATGTTCGCCCGGAAGCGGTCGTAGAGGAACACGCTTCCGTCTCTGCGTATGAACTTCTGCTTCTCCTGACCATCATCTCAGAGTTGAGGGTTTAGGGTTTAGGGCTAGGGTTTAGGGTGAGGGGTGAGGGGGGGAAGTGCGACCTAGTTGAAAGTGGGTAGGTTTTGTAACTTATGAACGGGGTAGCCCATGGAAGGCCTCTGTCACGGGGACGATTAGTAGGCTTGGGCCCATGAATCAAGAGCATAGGGCTTTTCATGCTACAGCCCTCGACGCCGAACAAGAGGCTCGGAACCCAACATCATGAGGCACGTGCAGCTCCCAAAGCCCTTAAACCCTAAACCCAAAACCCTAAACCCTAAACCCTAAACCCTAAACTCATGTACCCTTCATTGGGCTATAGGAAACCCGACTGAAATGTATCCCTCTGAGCCTTCAATCGCGCACTTAAAGGGCTCAAAGTTCAGTGGCTTGCGTTTAAGGGTTGAACTCTAGACTCAACCCATCCGGGCATTCCTTTTTTCAAGCCCCCCCCCCCTTCGTTGCACCCTACGTAACATCTCACTTGGCATACACTAATCCCCGCCCTCTCACAGTGTTCTGAGGCTATGTCAGGGTTGACACCCAAAATCCTGAGCCCGGAAGCTTTGCCCTAAAACCGAAGACCCTAAGTCCTAAAGCCTGAACCCCAAACCGCAGAAGCTTTCAAAAACGCAAATAAGGCGCACTCTCTGGCCGTGTCCAGAGGAAGTTCACGTCGGCCAAGAACCTCGTCTTCGAGCTAAGCCGAAACAACACATGCCCAGAACCCAAAACCCTTGTAGACAGGATTTTAGGGTTTAGGGTAGGGTTTGGAGTTTCGGGTTTAGAGTTGAGGTCCCTGAGAACCAGAAAAAAGTGCTTGAAGTAGCCCTTTGGTTTTATTAACAAAAGTGTAAATACAGAGTTCTCAAGGCAACTGTAGTAAACCCAGAACCCTAAACTTTACCCCGAAAACCCCGAGGGGGGTGACGAAGACTACTAATTGATTAAGAACCCCAAAAATCACAATCGTCCCTACAAGGGCGATATGGGGATTTTAGTTTTTTGTTTTCTGGGGGCTCTTAGGCAAATACTAGAAGAGCGTGTCCTGAACCCTAAACCCTAAACCCTAAACCCTAAAACCTAAACCCTAAACCCCCCCCTCAAACCCCAAGAAAATGACGAAGAGCGTGTCGGCTGCTATGACCGACACGTTCAAGCCATGCGCAGCCACGCGCCGCGCGGTGACGATGGCAGATCCGCCCTTGCTTGGACTTGGTAAGTAGGGTTTAGGGTTTAGGGTTTGGGGTTTGGGGTTTGGGGTTTAGGGTTTCAGAAGGTAGCAAGTAGAGTGAACACCTGACAAGGGACCCTCATCGGGCTTGCTTAACAACCCACTTGATCACGACTTTCCTAAGTGCTGGATCCTCCATGTGGGGGAGTTCATGGCCTGGGGTCTCTTGGTGTTCCTTTGGTTTGGGGCATACGGTTGAGGGTGTCGGGTCCATCCGGGTTCATCGGGGTTTAAGGGGATCAGGGTTGGGGTTTGGGGGAGAGCGGAGTGGAAGGCCCTTAGTGACCCTTCATCACTTCCCCGCATGAGGATTTATCCAAGCTATGGCTCCCGCTGTGGACCAAACGAACCAACAAATGCACCCGCAGCTAGGGCCTCAAGCCACAACAACATGAGGACTTATGGCCTCAACTCCCTGGGGATTTTAAAGAGGAAAAATACAAGCAGCATAAGGAGACGGACAAGCTCACAGTTTAATGGGAACCCCCCCCCCCCCCCCCCCCCCCCCCCCCCTCCGCCGCAGGAACCCCTAGCTGAGAGTGGAGGGGCCATGGTTTAGGGTTTGGGTTTAGGGGGTTTAGGCTTAAGGTTTAGAGTTTAGAATCCCATGTGTGGGGCTGCAACTGCCATGAGCAGAAGGTTTGCGGGCCCCCCAAAATATGACTTGGCTATACGAGGGGGCCCGTCAAATCGTTTAGAACAACCCACCCACCCTGCTTACTGGGGCAAAGGGTGACAAGCCAAAATGCCACGGTGAATGAGGCCAAGCAAAGGTTTCGGGTCTTATTTCGGGCTTAGGGCTTACCTCAAGCCTTAAGCCTGCGAAGGGTAGACACCCTCGGTCTCTGCCTCCAATGAGCCCAGCTCCAACCAGAAGGTCACGGGTTGGGCTGCGGACATCAGGACCATGTCGATGTCTCCGTCCGTCACGCCAGTAATCTCGGGGTAGATGCGCTCCTCCTACTTGTCCAGTTTCCTACGCGAACTGAAAGGATTGGAGGGTAACCTTCTACGATTATGTAGGGGGTTCGAAGAAGCTTCATGGCTACTTGCTGGCCTTGAAATCTGGAACGGGCTCCAACATGGGATCGATTCCGCGAAAGAGCTCCCGTACCAGGGTCTCGGCAACCGGTGGCCGCGGCCCTTCCCCGCAATGGCCTGCGAAGGAAGCTGCCACAAGGGGACTAAGCCATCGCAGCATTCTTGAAGCCGTGCCATGGCAGATGCACATTTCCACTTAGTTTGCCTCCAACTCCCCGAAGTGGATCGTGTTAGGCAGTGTTCTCTGCTAGAGTCTCTTGTTTTCGGCTGCCTATCGTTGAAAAGAATTAGGCTCTCAGTCCAAGGTGCCAACGCTTGGAACAAACCCATTGCGGGCATTACCCATGCCTGCTGAACTACAGCACCTTCATGGCTTGTGAATCTTGCCTGGGGGTGCCCGGATGAGTCTGCTTTTGTGGCGGGGTGCATCTCGCGGCTGTCGTGGCCAAATGGCTGCCATGACTCAGGGTTTGGAGCTTCGGGCGCATCTTGCATGAAGATCTCAACTTCTCCTTATTCTTGTCACCAGGACACATTTCGGGCGCCACCCTTCTCGCCAAACTCTTTACAACCCTGAAAAGCCGAAGCCGGGAAGTGCTAAAACAGCTTGGCAGCTGCAGGCACCTGGCCCAAGGCGGATGCCACCTCCTCCTCAACAAGAAGCCGGCTTGAGGATTGAGGCATGCTGGGATGCGCACCGGTGCATTTCTTGGTAGGTTTCGAAGGTAAAGCGTACCTCTCACAAGGCATGCCCCTGGATAATAAAGGATAATATATGAATAAATACATAAAAAAAGTATATATGTGCAGGGGGTATCAAAAGGGCTTGAACTTAAATCAGCAGCCCCCACTTGTTGTTTGGAAGTCCAAGGTCCTGCGTGCTTCCTGCGCTCCGGAACACCCGGGGGGGGGGGTCTGTACGCCATGCCTACTTCTGAGGGCAGCGCAAAACGACAGAAAACCTACTGCTTGCGAGAGAGTACAAGGCCGGGCCATAAAGCACAAAGGCAACGGCCGGGGTGCACGGAGGGAAGGGGGGGGGAGGGGGGATCCGACATCTTGCATCCCGCCCTTCGCGGGAGGACGGCCCTTAGAACCCTCTCAAAAAGATTCCGAAATAGGATCCTCTTAAACCCAATAAGGGACAGCATAATCTATCCCAAAAAGATTCCGAAATAGGATCCTCTTAAACCCAATAAGGGACAGCATAATCTATCCCAAGGGCCACCCTGGCTAACCCTTGCTGCTGGGGTTGAGAGATTCGGCTTCGCTCGTTGCCGAGCTTGGACAGCTTCTCTTGATTCGATCGCCTCTGAGCTTCTGCAAGAATGTGCCGCATGCCGCTTGGAGGGTTCAGGGTACGTATAACCCCAATGATATCTGTACTTATAAGCCCCCTCAGTCCCCTAAGTAGGTTATAGGTACAGCTAAGTAGTACAGCTATAATTGGGGTTTTATAAGTGCCCATGAACCTCCAAGCAGCAGTAGGATACCCAGTATCTGGAGCAGAGTCACTTCTTCGTGAGGCCAGGCCCCTGAGTGCGCGACCATGAGCAGCACCGTGAAGTTGGCAAGGACGTTTTGCTGCAATGCTGCGCCGAGCTTCTTGACCGCATACCCTCCAGAGATATTCGTAATATAGGGGCCTGAATAATTAGAATAGGGTTTTGGGGGTTATTATAGTCTAACTCTAAAGGGACCCTAAGGGAATATTATGAGCAATTACTCCGACCTCTATAGTACACATGGCTGCCAAGATTGAAAGTGCTCCTTCCAATGTGGCGCAAGGCTTCCCCTCCCTCGCTCCAGAAACCCCACATGCAGTTCCAAAAGACAAGGCTCATCGGAGAGGCACATGTGAGCAAGCCATCTTGGCAAACACTTGCTAGGGCACGCGATACGGCTGCTCCCCTGGCCAGAACCAAAGCCAAGAATGAAAAGGCTGGCGGCCCACGGACGCACAGAGGGCTTCCATTGCACACGAGTAGCAGAGCCAAGGCCGTACAGCAGCTACAGGTGCGCTTTCTGAGGCTGAGCTCCAAGGACCAGGTGAACAAAGGGACCGATCCGTTGCTCGTCAACATGGAGGCCCCATTCAGGGCAGCAACCGAGAAGACTGGTCCGGCCTGATCCAGCTCGGGCCTCTGAAAGAAAAGCGTGACAATACAAGTTTCAATCATGTGAGCTGCGGCCAAGGAGTCGGGATGCGGGAGGCCCAGGCTAGGGACCTTCTTTACCCATATTCTAGTCAGGGTGCTGCTGGCAACATACACCAGCACAAGAGCGAAGGAGCTGACTCCTTCATAGTATGCTATTGGACGGACAGAAAGGACGATCAAGGCGATCAAGGCAGAGACGGCCAGCCAGCTGTCTTGGTTGGTACCCACCACTTCAAAAGCTGATATGCTTGGCGATGGGTGTGGTCTGCTGCAATCCACCTCGATTCCCGCTTCACAAGGCGGCTTTGGCAAATGGAGACAGGAAACCTATACTGAACTTGGAACCCTAGCAACAAATTATAATTTTAGCTGTTTCTTAGGAATTGCAGTGCCCAAAAACTATTCCGAAGAATCCCTGAGAAACAAGGTCTGAAGAATTCTGGGCTTGGGCGACAAAGCTTGTGCTGGCAAAGGCCAGGGCGGCCGCAGGCCATGTCCGCATGAGAAGTAGCCGTTTAGGATTCGCGGGTTTCCGAAAATAGGGGTACCCCTTTTGGGGGTTCCTTCAACAGGATTCAGGATTACATTCTATTTGGGGTATAGAAGGGGTACCCCTAATTTCGGAAACCCCCATTTAGGTTTAGGGTGTAGGCTCACTTGAGAAGGTCTAGCTCTGTCGAAACTGCGTCAGCGTTGCAATACCTAGGCCCGCAAGCTGTGAGCCCGGGTAACCCCCCCACCACAATTACCCTGAACCCGAGCCTCCCAAGGCCTCGCAAGTTCCCCTAAACCCGACAGATCCCCTAAACCACACAAAGGCCACGCACCGTGAGCCCCAAATCCTGTCCCGCCGCCCTCAACCCAACCCTCCAGAATTCCAGAAAAAAGCAGAAAGTCTCCCTGTAGATTTAGGTTTAGACTTCATGGTTCAGGGGTTTGGCATCTTAAAGGGGTCGAGAAGGCTTTCTTTTGGGGCTTTAGAGCTTCGGCTTTATGGGTTTCAGGGCAATACCCCAAACCCTAAACCCTCCTACATCCTTAACCCTCATCGTGCCTGGGTGCTGTAGCGCCCAATGTTCACCAGGTGTAGCGTCCTGGGACGAGGGTTTAGAGTTTAGGGTTTGGGACGAGGGAGAGCTTAGTTTTAGGGGTTTGGGGGTCAGGGACCAAACCTACAGTCTCCACACCCTCACGATGTGTGAAGGTCCCGGGTGGAGGTGTCGTGGCTCTCTGTCTCTTCGATCCGGTTAGAATTTGGGGGTATCTCGTCCCCCGGTACTTACCCTAGAGAACGTACAATCCCTTTAGAAGGCCCACCCCCCCAAAAGAGAAAAAGCACCAAACAACGCACCGGTTGGGCCATCTTCTGCCCGAAAGCCCTCCAAAAACCAAACGAAAGAGGCCTAAAAGAAGGAGGTTTTGCTTCAAAAAACGCCCCTCTTCTGCTTTAACAGCGCGAATGCCAATCCCTGAACGCTAAACCCCAAACCGTAAACTCCAAAGCCAACCCGCTGAACAACCGAAAGCCCAAGAACCAACCCACACACTCAAGGGACTAAAGGAGGGCGTTGTAATCTAGGGGCTACGTCGCTGTATAGGGACAAAATAAGGTACACATATAGGGATCCGACGTATGGGCCCTTAATTTGGGTCCCCTTTTTCTTCTCACCCTTATATACACTATACATTACTTCGGATCCCTTGAAGTCCCGTTGAACAAGGGTAATGGACCATACTAAGGGCCCCATGGTCCCAACCTTCGGGCGTACCTGAACCCTGAAGCCTCAGTGCCTCCAAAACCCACTCAGGGGGGGTCCTTTTGTAGTACTCCTATGAAATTAGGGGAGTGCCCCAAAACCATACGAAATAGGGTTTTTTCGGGTGCCGAACTCCATTCATAGTTCTACAAATGAAGCCCTCTGGGCCACTTTCCTAAACCCTAAACCCTAAACCCTAAACCCTAAACCCTAAACCCTAAACCCTAAACCCTAAACCCTAAACCCTAAACCCTCCCGATTTTCCAGTCCCTTGCGCTGTTGCATGGAACGGAATCTCTAGGAGCGGGGCAGCTTGGCAGACCCATCCTCCTCACTGAGTTGGGGTTTAGGGTTTAGGGTTTAGGGTTTAGGGTTTAGGGTTTAGGGTTTAGGGTTTGGGGTTTAGGGCTTAGGGTTTGACCTCGAACTATATCCCTTACATACCCTGTAAAAAACCCAAGGGGCCATACTTCAGAACCCTTTAAAGAAGGACAGGGACCGCAGGCCGTAGGAGACAAAAGGGTGCACGTGGAAGCCTGTCAGGTTCCCGAAACCCCTTACAAGGCAAGAAGAAGCAACTCCAGAATCAGGCGCCATTTTGGGTAGGTTTAGGGTTGAGTCGCTTGAAGCTGCATATCTGCTTGTATTCGAGGTTCTCCTCCTCCCTTTGATCCCTTTAAGTGGCACTGCTTGAGATTAAGTCCCCTCAACTTCCGAAAGCTTCCGTAGGCGCGTCCTCCGCTTTGGACCAGCTTCCCGAATCCTACGGCCCCCTCCACTCCCCCGGCGCCTGCCCCGGCAGCGGTGACGCGTCTGCGCGATTCCTCGCGTCCGAGCCTGTTGCTTGGGTCGGAGAACTCATCTTGGGCTAGGCTCAGCACGCAGTAGTGGCCAAACTTAAGGGAGCAGCATTAGAGCGTTCACAAGGCCCTATTGTTGTGTATTGGTCTTCAGGAGACAAGTGCTGGAGTTCTTGCCTGCAACTTCGTCCCTCAACTTTAAACCGTAAGCGCGACCCTGAATGCCATCGGTAGCCAGTTCTTTAAGTTGGGCGTGGTCCCATGACTTCGCCGTAGGGTTTGGGGTTTAGGGTTAAGGGTTTAGGGTTGCAGGTTTAGGGTTAAGGGTTTGGGGTTTAGGGTTACGGGTGTAGGCCTTGCGCCCCCCGGCCGCGTCAGGCAAAGATGACCTAAGCCAAAGCTTCCCTAAGGCTTCCTAGGTACCTAATTTAGGGGCCTGAATAATTAGAATAGGGTTTAGGGTTTAGGGCTACTATAGGGGCCTGAACCATTAGAACAGGGTTTAAGGGTTATTGTAGTATAGTTACAAAGGGTCCATACGGGAATGTTAGTGCTTATTCCGACCCCTATGTTACCTACCACCCTTGAACCACCCTCCCTTAAGAACTGTATGAGCAAAGAAGGGGCTTTTCATGTTTAAGGTGATGCACGAGACTCAGGGCTCTTGGGCATCCGGGGAGGGTTAGGCTTTAGGGTTTAGGCTTAATTAGGTTTAGGGTTTAGGGTTTAGGGTTTCGGGTTTAGGGTTTAGGGTTTCGGGTTTGGTGTTTCGGGTTTCGGGATTTAGGGTTTAGGGGCCCTAAATGCGCAAAAAAACCTTAAACCGCCACTTCCCTGGCACAGCTCGCCTTGAAGCGCCTGGGCCTTGACGATGTCATGGGCCTTCTCCTGGGTGAAGCTTGGATAGGAGGGTTGAGGCTTTAGGGTTTAGGGTTTGGGGTTTAGGGTTTTAGGGTTTTAGGGTTTTGAGTTTAGGGTTTAGGGTTTAAGGCTTAGGGCTTCGGGTAGTCTAGGGTCTAGGTTTTTTTTGGTTGAGGGCCTAGGGTGACCCACGAAAGACCATTTATAGACCGAGCACCACCCGGCCTCTCAACCCCTAAACGCTGTCTATAGACCATAGGGACACATTGAGGCCTCTTGTGCCACTAGGCCTGTTTGTGGGTTCTTTGGCCCCTTTTCATCCGGCGGCTTCCGGTTTGGGTTTTCGGTTGAAGGGCTGAAACAGGGCCCAAGCTTGCCGAGCCCTAAACCCTAAACCCTAAACCCTAAACCCTAAACCCTAAACCCTAAACCCTAAACCCTAAACCCTA
>CAJNDS010001313.1:613162-748162 GCA_905221605.1 Symbiodinium natans | reverse complement strand
CTAAGCCCGCCGATTTTCCAAGTAAAACCTAGACCCCGGAACAAGAAGGGCACCCTTTCTGGTTTTTAAGGGATTATAAGGGAACCTCAACCCTAACAAATGGAAATAAGGGCCTACTCCGGGTCCTAGTCTACGCAACCCTAAACCCTAAACCCTAAACCCCCCAAAGCTGGAGCTGATCTGGACGCAGACTTCGCTCGCCTCCCTCCGCTTGCGCTCCTTCGGGTGCCTGCCACCTCGGCAGTACACAGGGGGTTGTAAGTGGTGTAGGGTTTAGGGTTTAGGGTTTAGGGTTTAGGGTTTAGGGTTTAGGGTTTAGGGTTTAGGGTTTAGGGTTTAGGGACCCTACATCCGAAACCCTAATCCCCAATCACGGGCCTTGCAAGGCCTAAGGACGGCACTCATATCTCTGCTTTGTACCGACCTCCTGGAGCCCCCGAGCCAAAAACCCCAAACCCTTAGGGTTTAGGGTTTGGGGTTTAGGGTGAAAGGCTTGCGAGGGTTTAGGCAAAGGGTTTTGGGGAGTCCGGTTTTAGGGTCAAAGGTTTTGGGTGCTCTAGTGTGCCGAATTGACATGCTTGCGGGGACTCTCTGGACTGGACGCCGTTGCCGAAGGTTCGGGGGTTTGAAGTAGGGTAAATTGAGTCCGGTAGTACTACAGCACTCTTACGATTCCCGTGAAGCACCAGTAATTCAATTGCTCGTGGTAAGCTGGAAGCGAGAAACGAGATATCAGAGCTTAGGCTATAGGTGTTAGGGGGGGAGAGGGAGAATTTGTTTCAAGAGCGAGAGAGTGCGAGAGAGAGAGCGAGAAAGAGAAGCCAGAGGCAAAACCCTAAACCCTCAAAGCTTCGTGATCGCACTTGTTTTCAGCGCCAGCGCCAGCGCTTGGAGGGTGGGTCGTAGGCGTCGTTCTCGTTCTTCTCTCGCTTCCAGCTCGCCTGGTCTTGGCTTGTTGCGTCAAGCAATGGGGGGGGGGGTTTTGGCCAACTTCTCCAATAAGCAATAAGGAGCCCCCCCCCCCCCAAAAAAAAAAAAAAAAGAAAACCTAAACCCTAAAAACTAACCCCTAAACCCTAAACTCAAGGTCAAGTCTCAGTTTGGGCTCAGGGCAAACGGGCCTCTTTGGCTCTAGGCTCGATAGGCTCGAGGCTCCATGAGGTGTCTTGGCAGCTCAGGGTTCAGGGTTCAGGGTTCAGGGTTTAGGGTTTAAGGCCTACGTTTAGGGTTTAGGGCTAGTTTTGACGTCTTCTAGGAAACATTGCTGTCAAGGGCCTTGGCTTTTTCCTTGTCTTTGTTGCTGCTGTTTGTGGTTTGTTTTGCATGGGCTTAGGGCTTAAGCCGCATTCAACGTCGAGGGTACAACCCCTGATTCCCAAATCCCGAAATCACTCGCCCAACCAAAGCCCCCAAAACGCACAAGCCTCCAAACCCCTTGCGAGCCCTCAACCCTAAACCCTAAACACTAAACCCTAAACCCTAAAGCCCTCAACCCCACAAGCCCAGCCAAGCTGCTGCTGAGAGATCGGACTCGGGGTCCCGCTGACCTCTTCCGTGGGCCACTTCTTACGTTTTCTGTGGGGCGAGTTGTGGTTTAGGGTTTAGGGTTTGGGGTTTAGGGTTTAGGGTTGGGGTTTAGGGTTTAGGGTTTAGGGTTTAGGGTTTAGGGTTTAGGGTTTAGGGTTTAGGGGGTTTAGGGTTTAGGGTTTAGGGTTTAGGGTTTAGGGTTTAGGGTTTAGGGTTTAGGGTTTAGGGTTTAGGGTTTAGGGTTTAGGGTTTAGGGTTTTAGGGTTTAGGGTTTAGGGGGTAGTTTCAGGGATTAGGGTCTCCTTTCGATGCTGAAGGCTCGACCCGAAGCCCCTGAACCTCAGCAGAAAACAGAGCGTCTAGTAGCCCTGGAAGACCACCCATACCACTTCTCGGCCCAAGAATCACAAGGGCACCTTCTTTGCTTTGAAGGGGCTATAAGGGAACCTACACCCTGAAAAAACAGGAACCAAGGGGCTACTCTTGATCCTAGGATTTCAAGCCCCCGGGAGCACAGCGCAAATCAAATATATCTAGGTTCGACGATCTCCTGGATTAAGCCGTTAAAAGTTGCCTTTAGACATAGGGCAGGGGTTGCTGAATCCTCATTTAACATGACTATGCCATGTACAGAACAGTAGATTGGGTCGAGCCATGTACAGAACAGTAGATTGGGTCAACGCGAGAGGCTTAGAATCTTCCAGCTTGTGTTCCTCTCTACCCTCATGTACTTTTTAGATGCCCTCGTGCTCGCAGATAACCGCCTACCAAGGACTTCCGACTTTCGCTATCAACGAAGAATCATCAACGTCAAAGCCTCTTATTACTCCCGAGTATCTACAATGCCTGACGTTTGGTATGGATACCCACATCACCCTAAACCCTAAACCCTAAACCGCACCCCTCGGATAGGCTTTGTAAGCTGCAAGAACGGCGGTCTTCTACCGCGTTTCCGTGCCAGGACCCAGGATCCCCCTCTTCCCATGTCCGACTTCACCCTAAACCCTAAACCCTAAACCCTAAACCCTAAACCCTAAACCCTAAACCCTAAAAGGATTGAATTCAGGCTCTGGGGCGACACAGGGGGCCCCTGAAGGGTTTAGGGTTTGGGGAATGAAGATGCCTGGCTGTACGTTTTGGCTTAAAGAGGCGCAGAAAGGGAACCTACGGTGCGCAGCAAGGGGAATCAGGGCCTACTGCTAGGAAACAAAAACCCTAAACCCTAAACCCTAAACCCTAAACCCTAAACCCTAAATCCCACCCGAAACCGCCGGAACTGCATCGGAGGGGCGCTTTGCGGAGCGGGAGAGTTGGTTTCGGAGCTCTTCCCAAAGTAGCTGATCGCTCCGGTCCTTTCTTGTTCTTATGTTTACAGGGTTCGGGGGGCTTAGGGTTTAGGGCTTAAAGGGTTTAGGGGGTTAGGGCTTTGGTTTCAGGGGTGTTAGGGCTTAACGGGTTTAGGGGTTTAGGGCTGCGGTTTCAGGGTTTTGGGGCCAGTTTGGGGGTTTCGGGCTTTTCCCTAAACCCTAAACCCTACACCCTTTTAGGGCTTCCTGAACGTTTCGGCTTCGGGCCGTGGGGCTGTAGAGTTTAGGTTTCGCTGTCCATCTCCAACAATGGGTATCAACCCGGGTTCCGATCAACTTCTCGGCTAATACCCCACGGTTTAGGGTTTAGGGTTTTCTAGTTCATGGTTGGAATACTCATAACATTGAAATTTCTATTCCTTATTGGGTTTAAGTACCCTTGAAAAATTGTAAAATGTTATCCAACTATGACAAAGTTTAGGGTGTTGGGGTTGAGGGTGTTGGGATCTTATCGGTAATGAGCACTACTTGGTTGATGACCGTCAAAGGGCTCCAAACCCTAAACCCTAAACCCTAAACCCTAAACCCTAAACCCCTAACCCTAAACCCTTTAGGTGGCGTGCCTTCAGAAGGGACACGTTGAAATAGCCGTGCCCCGACGCGGTGGCCCTGGAGAAAGCGCGTTCTAGGGTCTCGGGGAAGGGGGGGGGGGCTTACTGCAAAGTCGGAAGCCCGAAGCCCCCAAACCCAAAACCCTAATCCCTAAACCCTAACCCCTAAACTCCTAAACCCTGCTCATCCGAGTGTAGGATGCGCCTTTTCTGGGAGCTGAAAGCAAGGCGTTTCAGGGCCGGAGGGGGGCCTGAGCCCGGTTGGGGGGCCTAGTCCCCTAGGTTCAAACCATGAGAGCCCACACGCTTAGGGTTTAGGGTTTAGGGTTTAGGGTCTAGGGTTTAGGGTTTAGGGTTTAGGGTTTAGGGTCTAGGGTTTAGGGTCTAGGGTTTAGGGTTAAGGGTTTAGGGTTTAGGGTCTAGGGTTTAGGGTTTAGGGGTTGGTACAAAAAAGGCATGACGATGGCCGCAGCTGTTCTGCCTTAGACCCTTCGACCCAAAGACTGTATACCTTGAACCCTGAACGCTAAACTCTAACCCTACACCTTGAGCCCTGAAGACACTCAAGTACAGGCCATGAAGATCCTCAACAGGTGAAAGCTGAAGCTCGCTTTGGCCCAAAAATGTTTTTTTGGGCTTAGGGTTAGGGGCTTTAAATCGGGGTTGGGGTTATAAGGTTTAGAGGCTTGTGGAGTTCTTGGGGTTTGGGGCTTGGGAATGTGTAGGTCGTTTAGGGCTTCCCGAATATGGGGGAGTCAGAGCTTGCGAAGGTTTAGGGTCTCGAGGCTTCGGATAGTAGAGATCCAGGCTTTTCGCTGACATGCCCCACCCCTCTGCAAAAACCCAATCCCTAATATTAAATCCCCCCCTACCCCCAAAACATATTAAATACCCTAATTACCCCGCCATTATAGTGACATTATAGTATATTTTGGGGGATTTTAGTATTAGGGGGTAGGGGGGCGGGGGGTTTAATATTGGGGGAGTGGATTACACACCGAGCTCCCCCCCCCCCCCCCCCCGAAAAGGGCTCTAGGACTTTCCTCGTAGCCCTCTGAAGGCAGCCTGGGCCCTTGAGGAGGTTCAGTTGTTTAGGGAGGTGAGAGCTCAGGTTTGGGGGGGGGTTTTCCGTTGTTAAGGGTTGAGGGTTTAAGGGGTTCATAATACAGGGTAGGTTCAGGGAGGTCAGGGCTCAGGGTTTAGGGCTTGAAGCCATGGGTTCGAGGGTTTAGGGTTTGACCACTAATTGCTTTTCCCCCCCCCCCCCCCCCCAACCCCTAACAAAAAATCCTCACAAAGGCAAAGCTTTTGTTAATTTTATGTTTTTGGGGGTTCTTAAGCAAATAGTAGTTCAGTGTCAGGGTTTCGGGTTGCAGGCTTGGGGGGTTATTCCCGCCTCCTCTTCTTGGGATAGTCGGAGTTTGACAGCTCATCTGGCACCTGCTGTCGCCCCCCGCTATCGTAGTACCTACATTCACTCTTCTCCCCTGCCAGCAAACCCTAGACCCTTCAAACATGACACCCAAACCCTTAAACCCTAGAAACCCATCAAAAATCCTAAAAGCCCATAACCCTAAACCCTAATCCCCTAAACCGCTATAAATGCGCAGAAGCCGGGACCCTTTTCTAAACACTACAAACCCACAACAATCCCTATATAAAAAAAATATCTGTGTTTTTTGGGGGGCTCCTAAGCAGTACAGTAGTAACCCGAAACCATAAAACCTTAACCCGAAACCCGAAACCCTAAACCCTAAACCCTACCTGCTCATGGTCTTGGCCTCGACTGGGCTTGGGGCTCAGGCTCCGCGACGTAGGCTTCAGGGCTTCAAAGGGTTTAGGGTTTAGGGTTCAGAGACCCTCACAAGGGAATTGAGAAGGGTTTTAGGGTTTGGGGTTTAGGGTCTAGGGCTTGTATAAATTTTGGGAGTTTAGGGTTTAAGGCTTGTATGAATTTGGGGGTTTAGAGTTGGGGGAACCCTCAACCCTGAACCCTGAACCCTAAACCCTAAAGCCCCCCGACCCTCCCCAAAATGAACCCCCGGAGCCCCAAGCAAGGACACCTCCACCATGCAGGTGTGGCAGCGCTTGCTTGACCGGTGGGCCGTTTCCTGGGACTGATTGAAGGAGTAGGGTTTAGGGTTTAGGGTTTAGGGTTCAGGGTTTAGGGTTTATCGTTTAGGGTTTAGGTTTTAGGGTTTAGGGTTTCGGGTTTAGGGTTTAAGGTTGAGAGTTTAGGGTTTAGATTAGGGTCTAAGGTTTAGGAGCTGCTGAATATCACCCCCTCCTTCCCTGACCCTCACCGACCTCCCATCGAATTCATATTAGGTATGGGTACAACGTACGCCAAATAAGATCACTGGCTAATTAGAACCAGTGTCCTGCTTACAACCCCAGTCACAACTACTCATAAACCTCCTCCCTCCACGCCTTGGCTCTAAGGAGATTCAGCAGCCCGCCCCGAAACCTACCGACCTTCAAGTATACTCAGAGTTCGAAGCTGGGGATTTGGGGTGGACCCGGGGGTCAAGGTTTGACGATTGAGGGTTTACGGTCTATGTAACTCAAAACTGAAACTAGCAGCACAGTAGTATTTGTAGTACCAAGAGTAACAGTACTACTCGGGCGAAAGTGTTAGGGCTGGGGACAACTTGAGCGGTCCAGTATTTAGGGAACAATGGAGCCAAATCCTATGACTACACCCTCAGGCAGGCGTCGCTCACCGTGTCGATGATGGCTTTCACCTTGCGGCGAACACACGAGTGACTTTCAGATTCTGTTATATATGTATATATATATATATATATCCCTGAACTGAATGAAGTCAAGGTTAAACCTTTGGACTTCCTTGGGCGCACACTGCCCAAAGATTAAGGGTACCAAATCGACTGCTACGGCAGTGCCCCAGCGCCTGCACTCCGAAGTGTGTAGGAGATAACTTCGGGGGAGAGAAGAAAGCGTATGTTGATGGAGTGAGACTTAGGGTTGGGGTCTAAGGTTTCATAGGGCGCTTCTGAGTTCGGATCAACAGTAAGCCCGGAATGTGGGCGCTCATACAAGGTGCTTAATGTGACGAGTTCTAGTGGGGGAGGAGGGTTCAAGCGCACTAGCGGGATTTTGGCGGTGAGCTGAGTGGGCTCAACGGGCTTTGCCGAAGCATATTGGACACTAAACCCTAAACCCTACACCCTAAACCCTAAACCCGAAACCCAACGCTGGGGCTCGCACGTCTCGGAAACTGGAGACCGTGTCGCTGGGGGAGTGGACCTTGGCAAGAATGCAGCCCTACACCCGATTTCCGAAGCTCAAATCTTAATCCCTGTTCCCCTAGGAAGAAAAAGGATCCTTTTTGTTATATAAGAAAGCCCATAACCCAAAAAGTAAAAAGGATCCCTAACACTGATTGAGAAATGGGAAACCCCAAGCCCTGAACTTTTTACCCCCCCACCCCCCCGGGTGCGTGACTTGTACACCCGGTGAATGGAGCTAGCTAGTGACCGGAAAGGTAGGTGGGTGTCATGACGTGCGCAAGAATGGTGACTCGCTGTAGAATCTGAAGAATCTGTGCAACTGTTCTCTTTTCGTGTTGATGTTGGCGCACTGCTGATGCCATTCATCCTCTTTCCGCTGCACTGTCTTTCCCACCTCCTGTGCAGTCAATCCGACCACGCGGCAATCATTGCTGATGGTGGTGCTGAAGGCGGGAAGTTGAACCGTGAGATGCAGCTTTCTGTGTGTACCGTTTGGAGACAAGGCTCGGCCCAAGTCACATCCTCCACGGATGGACCTCGCGAAGAGTTTCCTTAATACTTCGTTGTGCCAGTCAGTGCACCGCCGCTGCAGAAAGAACTGCACCAAACCTCACACAGCAAACTCCGAATTTATTAGGGTGTTTAGGGTTTAGGGTTTAGTCTGTAGCAGCACGATACGGATCGAATTTTTGGGGCCTTGGGGTTTTGGGGGCGACCCGATCTCCTTGGCCTTTGGGGCGTTCGGGGTTTAGGGTTTAGGGTTTAGGTTCATAGGTGTAGGGATTTAGGGCGCTTCGTTTTTTTTGGGATTTGGGGGGGCTAAGGTATTCAGGGTTTAGTGTGAGGATGTCAGGCGAATGCTCATTGGGAACAACGGAACAAACATAAAAACTCTTACGCACCTGTGGGCACGGAGGCCCCAAGCGAGGGACTGAAATGCCTGTGCGTTTTAGGGTTGAGGGTCTAGGGGCCTTCCTCAACCCTGAACCCTAAAGCCTAAACCCTCGCTATGCACGTTCAAGCTGGAAGCCTCACGCCAGCCCTAAAGACCCTAAAATTCCTAGAGGGCGAATTCGTGATTGGATCCCAACGAGACCCACGGCCTAAGAAACTGCACCGGGATTGCATCAAAAGGAGGTTCTGCTACCTTCGACCAAAAAGTTGCCTGGAGCATGACCTAAACCCTGAACCCTAAACCCTAAGCCCTGAACTGTAAGACCAAGACCCTAAGCCCTAAACCCCAAGCCCTGAACAATAAACTCTAAACTGTCTAAACTCTAAGCTCTAAACCCTAAGCCCTGAAACCCTAAACCCTAAACCCTAAATCCTAAACCCCAAACCTTAAACGATCTGCCACAGCTGGGGGCGCGGCTCCCAGGACGATGGGCACATCGGCAAGACGCGGGATCTGTTGGTGAAGATACCAGTCGAAGACCCGACCTCTTCTTACTGGCCAATCGGGAGTGGGGGTTTAGGGTTTAGGGCTTAGGGCTTAGGGGAGTGAGGTACCCTATATAATCCCTTGAAGCATGAGGGTTCAGGGTTTAGGGTTTGGGGTTTAGGGGTTTGGGGTTTAGGGGTTTGGGGTTTAGGGGTCTTGGGTTTTGGGGGTTTTGTGGGCTTCATCTGGGATGCAAGGCTCCAGATTCCGCAAGGGGATTTCTCTGAAGCCTCTCAAGCTCCCAAAAGCCCTATGAGCCCACCCTACACCCTAAAGCGCAAGAGCCCTAAACCTTGCTCTTGGTTAGCAGGGAATGAGGGAATGAGGGCCCTATACATACCCTTCAAGGGATTATATAGGGTACCTCATTCCCCATTCCCTACTAAACAACAGTAAGAAACGCCCAAAAACTCTGGAGCCCCTTAAGTAAAAGCCTAGTTGTATAGGGACCATACGCGAATACTATTAGTACGTATTCCGACCCCTAGAGTACCCTAAACCCTAAACCCTAAACCCAGTATTTCCGACCCCTAACGTACCCCCCCAAATGCGGCCCAAACGGCGTCCTTTGGGCTGCGGAGCGCCCGACCTCTCCGTTGACTCGGAGGTGCCTTCCGCTGGTTTTTAGAGGTTGAACGGTTCGGGGTTTAGGGTTTAGGTAGGGTTTAGGGATTTAGGATTTAGGGTTTAGGGTTTAGGGTGCCTTCTGCTGGTTCAGGGTTTAGGGTTTAGGGTTTAGGGTGCCTTCTGCTGGTTCAAGGGGTTGAAAGGTTCAGGGGTTTAGGGTGCCTTCTGCTGGTTCAAGAGGTTTGAAAGGTTCAGGGTTTAGGGTTTAGGGTTCAGGGTTTAGGGCTTCAAGGGTTTGAAAGGTGAATGTTTAGGGTTTGGGGGGTGTGAAAGAGTTGGGGTTCAGGTTTCAGGGATTGGTGCTTGCGAGGTTTAGGTTTTAGGGAGTGGTGCCCGTGCGGGAGTGCAAGTAGACCGCGTGAACTTTGGACCTGTAAGAGAATTGGAGCCTGTTCTCAGGCCCCTTAAGGTGCTTAGGGCTTCAGGGCTTTGCTCTAAACCCGCAATCCCAAACCCCCAAACGCTAAACCCAGAAGGCTGTGGGTAGGGTTCAGGCCCGCCCCCCCTCCTTGTATAAGGTGAAAACCAGTGAAAGCTATAGGTACCCCTAAACCCTAAACCCTAAACCCTAAACCCTAAACCCTAAACCCTAAACCCTAAACCCTAAACCCTAAACCCTAAGCCTCACGTGCAACTACCCATGAACCTCCATGTACCCCAATTCATGATCTCCTAACCGGCCCTGGGGTCTGCGAGAGCGGCTTTGTAGGGTTTAGGGTTTAGGGTTTTAGGGTTTTAGGGTTTAGGGTTTTAGGGTTTAGGGTTTAAGGGTTTTAGGGTTTAGGGTTTTAGGGTTTTAGGGTTTTAGGGTTTAGGGTTTAGGGTTTTAGGGTTTAGGGGGATAGGCTACACCGAGATGTGGAAACGCAAGTCTGCTCCCTCCCCCAATGACAGCTGGCTAGCATGAATCTCCAAGCAAGGGCGCACCCGAAACCCCCAAACCCCCCAAACCCCCCAAACCCCCAAGCCCTAAACCCAAAACCCTGAACCCTAAACCCTAAACCCTCAACAAAGAGACATAGGGGCCCATTCCTTGCATAATAGCGGCCCATGCCGTAGCCAGCAACCGAGACCACGGCATCGTAGGCCTGCCAGGGCAAGACCGTGCTCCCCGCGGCGAACCGTTGGCTTCAGGTTAGGGTTTAGGGTTTAGGGTTTAGGGTTTAGGGTTTAGGGTTTAGAGTTTAGGGTTTAGGGTTTAGGGTTTAGGGTTTAGGGTTTAGGGTTTAGGGTTTAGGGTTTAGGCTCCAACGCGTAGAAGAGCAGCTGAGCGGGCACAGATTTTTCGGGCTTGGGATTTCTTAGCTGGAGCCAGCCCCCCCCCCCCCCCCCCTGAAACCCCACAAATTCAACCCTAAACCCACACCCTAAACTAACCCTAAACCCTAAACCCGAAACCTTACCTTAAACCCTAACCCCCCCCCCAGCACAGCCTCAGGCGCGTGGCAGCCGAGTTGTAGTGCTCCGAAGCCGCCCATGCTGTACCTTTTGGGCTCAAGCGGCATTTCGAAGTGTCGTTTGAGTATTTTTTTACTATTACTAATATTGTTATTATTATTACTATCATTATGACGATTATTATCATTCTTCTTCTTCTTATTATTGTTGTTATTATTATTATTATGTTGGGGGGGGAGCTCTTGAGTTATTTTGCTTATTTCATTTGTTGGTTTTCGTTTGGCTTCTGTTATATTTTCTTTTCAGCTTTTTGAGGTTTAGTTGATTTTATTGTTGTTGTTATTGTTTTGTTTTAATATTTTTTTTTGGGGGGGGGGGGGGGTTTGCTTTATTTCGGGCTTAGGGTGTGGCATTGGTCAGCTGAAGGCAGTCGTGAGAAGAACCCGGCCTCCAGGGCTTGGGAACCCTAAACCCGAAACCCTAAACCCTACTAAACCCTAAACCCTAAACCCTAGTTGCAGCTGGCCAGCCCCATCACGAGGACGCGCTCCGCATCGAAGTAGTCTGCTGCCTCGTTCACCTTTCTTAAGGGGTAACGGGTGAGGGGTTTAGGGGTCTAGGGGGTTAGGGGTTTAGGGGTTTAGGGGTTTACTAGGAGGTTCATGGTACTTACTAACCAATTATAACTGGGCTCATAATTGGTTAGTAAGTACTATGAACCTCCAAGTAGGGGTTTAAGGGTTTACGGGTTTAGCATCCTTCCGATGTCTTGCAGTCCATGCGTCCCGGCCTGCCCCAAATCCTCCACTAGGATGGATCTTAAAACCCTCTGAAAAAGACTCCTAAATGTGAACCTCTTAAACCCAAAAAGGGCAAATATAGAATATCCCAAGGGCCAACCTAGTCTAGAGAGCCTGTGTACGATTGCACCTCGCGTGCAGTTTCGGACCGCGTGAGCTGAGTTTAACATCTACAACGTCTGGAGCCCAAAGAGATAGAGGACACGAAACAGCTCGCCATCATGCCTGCAATTGGAATGCTTTTGGCATGTGCTTAAGAGCACGTTGGCGTTATGAGTGCTTATTGATGAATCGTTCAGTTGGCCAGGCCGTGCCGTCCCGTGACCCGCAAGCCCAGAGGCTTATGAAGAATACGCACACACACAGACAATCTGGGTGAGGGTTTCGGGTTTAGGGTACATGCACTTCAAGCCACGGGGGGGCAGATTTTCTTTGCCAGGGGCCACGGCGGCGAATTTGCGTACATTACTTCCGCCCTGGCTCTTGGGGTGTGAGTCCCTCTCTCTCTCTCTGTTTCTCAAGAGAGGCGGGATATGCCTTTGTACCACGGGCATTACATACCCTTCTAAGCCCTGCAACTCCTTCCCCACTCCACCAGCCTTCGATGTCAGCTTTGCCAGCAGGGGCTCGCAAAGATCCCCGTGCACGTGGCCCAGATCCTGCAGGGGCAGAGATGTGTCAGGCTGGGAGTCTTAACCGTCTGAAGTGTCGCGTAGCCCCCAAGTGTCGTTAAAAGAAAAATTGCTGCAAGGAGAAGGGTACCATGTTCGAGCACTGAGGAAGGACGAAGGAGGGAACGTGAAGAGCGAACGCTGGACTCCGATTTCCGCGCATCCGTTCGATCCGGTTCACCGTTGCTGCGGACCGTTTTTTGGGAAGATGGCGCAGGGAAAGAATTCTCAGGGATTCACAGTGCTCTGAAAAGCTTCGGCACAAAGGGCTCCCGTGCCGCCAGTTCCTGTTTTCGAGGCACCTTTGAGAGGTGCCCTTTCGCTGGATGTTGCCACTAAGAGGGTCCCTCGTCTAGGGCCCCCTTCTTTGACCGGGTAAGACTCGGCGTTCAAGACAGCGTGTGGAGGGAAGTGACGAAGAGACTCCCGAGAGGAGAGTGTTCTGTGTTCTGAGGAGAGAGCTATGCTCTCTCCACCCAGCTCTGAGGCGTGCATCCCAATCACTCAGCAAGGACTTCTGATTGTCTACGCCCGCACTACTTTTGGGGGGCCGTTTGAATCCTTTGGCCCTGACTATCCGGACCTCTTGTGCCGATCCCCTCCGAACTCGAAACGGCTTGAGAATCTGCTTTGCATCTTTGGGTCCACGGCCATCGGCTCTCTGAGATTCCCAAACACCTGGCACAGCTAGGGAATCGCTTGGAGATGGGCCAAAAAAGGGGCCGTCTAGGGCCCCCCCCCTTTGGGTGGCTTCCTTCTGTCACAGTTTGCGGCGCTCGCGCAGCTTTCACATCTCTCTCATGTTGAAATTCATCAGCACTGTTCATTGGGGGGCTGATGACTGACTTCCCTCGCCTGATGAGTGAGGGCTCGTAGTGCCCTGCAAGCCCAAAAACACCTAAAAGCGTAGTACCATTCGCTTCGCATAGCTTCGGCTCATGAGGCACGCTCTTGGGAAGGGCTGATGAATGCTGACTTCTCTCCTTCACACGTATCGGCATCCATGCGTCGTAGCTCTTCCCCGCATTAGCACTACTTCTCACGTTTAACCCACACCGTTTGGACGGTCTGGCTCATTGCGCATCTTTGTCATCTGCTCTCTAGGGGCTTTCGCAAATCTCCCGTCTCTAATTGCGGGTGGACCGGGTCCACCCGCCACTGTGCCTCTGCTTTGCTTCATGGCCTTCTCCGACGACACGGTCTAGCGTCCTTCAATCCAAGACACGGCTGCACAGTCTTCCTACAACTTGCTGTGTGATGAGTGGCTCTCGTAAGCCTCCGCAAGCCAAAAACCTAAATAGTACCATTCGCATGCTTCGGCTCACAAAGAACGGCCTGCACACGTGTCGATATGTATGCGACGTAGCACTTCCCCCCCCACAGCCCTTGTTCTTGCATGCATTAAGGGACACAGCGCTGCTTCTCATGTTTAACTCACACCGTTTGGACGGTCTGGCTCATTGCGCATCTTGGTCATCTGATGTCTAGGGGCTTTCGCAAATCTCCCGTCTCTAGTCGCGGGTGGACTGTGTCCACCCGCCACTGTGCCTCTGCTTCGCTTCATCGACTTCTCCAACGACACGGTCTAGCGTCCTTCAATCCAAGACGCGGCTGCACACTCTTCCTACAGTTTGCTGTGTGATGAGTGGGCTCCTCTCGTAAGCCTTTGCAAGCCAAAAACCTAAATAGTACCACTTCGGCTCACAAAGAATGGCCTTCACACGTGGCGATGTGTATGCAACGTAGCACTCCCCCCCCCCCCCCCCCCCCCCCCCCCCCCCCCCCCCCCGCCGCGCCCCCCCACAAAAAAGGTCCTTGTTCTTGCATGCATTAAGGGACACAGCACTGCTTCTCATGTCTAATTTTGGACGGTCTTTCTCATTGTGCATCATGGTCATCTGATGTCTAGGGGCTTTCGCAAATCTCCCGTCTCTAATCGCGGGTGGACCACGTCCACCCGCCGCTGTGCCTCTGCTTCGCTTCATCGACTTCTCCGACGACACGGTCTAGCGTCCTTCAATCCAAGACACAAGTTGCTATGCGGTGAGCGGGCGCTCGAAATCCTCTGGCTGAAAGCCCGATGAGTCTAAGTAGTACCACTCGCATTGCTTCGGCTCATAGAAAGCAGGGCTTGGGAAACGGGGGCTGTTGAATGCTGAATTCCCCCTCATAGCCTTCGCATGTATCGACATCCTTCCATCTGTGCTTTACAGCAACCCCTTGTCCAAGATATTGCCGACGCGTGCCTCATCTCTGCAACCCCAAGTCGTTTAAGAGGAACCTAAGACATCCGGCTGTATGAGACATGAGCTTGTCATAGCTTGTCATATACAGGGTCTCTTGCAACAAAGGCATGCTGCAGCTGGCCTCTTCCTGCGCGTCAACTAGAAGTCGGCTAGGTGCTGCTACTGCCTTCTCGCGTCCTCTCGCCGGCGTGTGACATCCAACTGTTGGGTCCAGGAATTCGACACGGAGCTTCGTACGCAACTGCCTCGCGTGATTAGAGCTGCTGGTTGCAACCCTCAGCCCCTTCAAGGCGTAGCTATTGGAGACCTGAAAACATGCCCCTGTTGCAGCTGCCGTTGCCAGTGCACAGGCATCGCCGGGATACTCGGGACTGTCGAAACCTTCCACGGTGCTCCCAGCATAGCGCCAGGAGGAACTTGCTCAGCAGGCAGCACTAAAGTCAGAAACCCGAAGACCCGCACAACTTCACGTTGCGACTCCCCAGAAGGGACGAAAAACACTGGAAATGCCGTTCTCAAACCTAAACGTGTCCCGCGACCCATCCAGGCCCCTCTTGGGAAGTATCTGCCCGTCGTTACACCAACAGCTGCACTTGAGGCACGCACCTGTTTGTTCTGGGCCTTCGTGAAGGTGCACCCCCAACTGAAGTGCATTCCTGACAAGGGCGGCGTAGGATGAGGCGTTTAGCGTTTAGGCGTGCGGATTTCGGATTGCAGGGCTTCAGCGGGTTGTACATTGAATTTCCCAAAGCCACCCATCTCCTGGCCAAGCAAGACCTCAACCCTTCTGAGCACCCCCCACAACCTAAACCCGGAATAGCGTGCTCAACCCCCTAAACCCTAGACCCGAAACCCTAAACCCCAAACTGACAGGTGTCCGTTGTGCGGCTCCGGATTGGTCGGTACGAGGAAGATCACCCGCCGCCAAAGCCTGTCGGACACGTAAATAGGTGTTTACGGTTTAGGGTTCAGGGTAACCTCGAAAAAATAGTTCTGCCCAAAACGGTCAGCCCTCAAGCACCAGCACCCACAAAACCCCTCCCCTAAACCCCTAAACCTATAGGGTTTCTCAGGGAGAGGGTATTTCTCCCCACGACTCCTTACAGCTCCCGAAGCTTGCACAAGTTCCTTTTTCGGTACCTCCCCCATGACCCCCCCCCCACTCCCTTAAGGACCCTAAACCTTTTTCAAGACACCTGCGAGCTGAAACCCCCCCTTTCCGCCCCCCCCCCCCCCCCCCCCCCCGCCCCGCCCCCCCCGCCCCCCCTTTCCCCGCCCCCCCCCCCCCGCCCCCCCCCCCCCCGCCCCCCCCCCCCCCCCCCCCCCCCCCCCCCCCCGCCCCCCCCCCCCCCCCCCCCCCCCCCCGCCCCCCCCCGCCCCCCCCCCCCCCCCCCCCCCCCCCCCCCCCCGCCCCCCCCCCCCCCTGCCCCCCCCCCCGCCCCCCCCCCCCCCCGCCCCCCCCCCCCCCCCCCCGCCCCCCCCCCCTCCCCCCCCCCCCCCCCCCCCGCCCCCCCCCCCCCCGCCCCCCCCCCCCCCCCCCCCCCAAACAAAGCAAACCCGACAACGCCACGAACAACACCTCCTATACCAACCCTGCTCTGGCTGAGAGCCCCCCCCCCCCCCCCCACAGAAACAAAGCAGCCGCAAGCCCTGAGCCAAACCTAAACCCTAAACCCCTAAACCCTAAACCCTGAACCCCTAAACCCCTAAAACACCATGCAAAAAATGAGGTACAGCACAAAGAGGTGCGATGCCTCCGTTGCAGCTTTCGCAGCGTTCCGGCGTCGATGGGACCCTGGTGCATTCCATGGAGCCAGACCACGACGTACCTTGGGAGACAAGCGTTTGGGGTTTAGGGTTTAGGGTTGAGGTTTAGCACTTAGGGTTTAGGGTTTGAGCGTTTGAGTGACAAACGGGGTTTGGGGTTTCGGGTCCAGGGGAAAACGGGGCTTTGGGGTTTCGGGTTGAGGGGGATGCTTTTTGGAAAACCAGGGTTTGGGGTTTCGGGTTCTTCACAACACCCAAAGCCACCAAACTGACAACACAAACGCAGCCTTCAAAGCAACCGGTATAAAAAATCCTTAAGCTTAAGCCCCAAACCCAAAAGCCCCTAAAGCCCAACCCCAAAACCACACAGGCTAACCACACCTGGGAAGCCTTTTTGACTTACCCTCTAAACCCTCTAAACCGACCCCATAAAAGCCCTATAGAAACCCTGTAGAAACCCTTACAGCCACCCTAGAAAACCCTGAATCCCTACATAAACCCTATAAAAACCCTATAGAAACCCTACAAACCCTAGAAACCCTGTATAAACCCCCTTTGCCTGCCGGGGCCTATATAAACCCTATAAAAGCCCTATAGAAACCCTACAAACCCTATACAAACCAACCGAAAAGCCCTTTGCCCGCCGGGGCTCGGCTTCTCCCAGCGCTGCCAGTGGTACAGGTCTGCCTTCGACTCGTAGACGCTGATGGAGGAGCGCCCAAAATCTGCGAGAGCCCCTAAACCCTAAGCTAAACCCTAAACCCTAAACCCTAAACCCTAAACCCTTGTTTTCTTGAGAGCCGAGGGCGTTGAGGGTTTTTAGGAGTTGTGGGGTTTTGGGTTTTCCGGTTTAGGGAGGCTTCAGTGTTCAGAGTCGCGTTCAGAGTGTAGGGTGAACCACCGAAGCCCTCTCGAGCCCTCACACCCACGGAAACTGCCAGCCGCGCGGCCCCAGCCACACAACTCATCTGTCCACCTTGCGCGCTGCGACAGGTTGCAGAGTTGCAGTTGATTCTGCAGGGGTTCTAGGGTTTAGGGCTTTAGAACCCCACGCCCCGAAGCCACACACATCCTCAGGCCCTAAAACGCCGGAAATTGAGGGGTCCTGATGTTGCAAAGTTCTACCCTCAACGCCCTCGAGCTCCACAGAAATCCTAGGCCTTTAAGGCCAAAACCCTTCAGCCCATGCAGCACGGTCTTTCATATGTACAACATGGAGTTTAGCGTGGTATTGTAGGCTTCGGCTTGCGAAAGCCTAACGAATGCTGGGGAGGGCATACTTTTGAGGCTCAGCTGAATAATTGCATCAGAGCCACAACTCTCGAAAGTCCCGATACATGCTTGGCTCACCAAGGGTTCAGCGCAAGCAGGCTTACGGAAGGCTGTCTTGCGCCTGGTGCGATGTAGGTCCACGTGCCTTGCAACCACCCACCTCAAATCCTGATGCTCCCAGAAATCGCCTACGATGATGGGGCGTGCCTTTCTCGAATGTGAACTGCTGTGCCTTCTGTCTTTACAGTATACGATGCAGATCCGCGCCGGCAAAGTGGGGGGGTGCTGCTGTGGTGCGTGCGAATTTGGCTTGAGCCACTCTGGCTGCGTCGCGTAGAAGAGCATTGCGGGCTGAGCTTGCGAACGCCCCGCACCGACCAAGCGCTCAAGCAAGGCCTAAAACCCTAAACCCCTTAACCTGAAGGTATGAACTGTGGGGTCTACCCTAAACCCTGAACTCGAAACACTAAACTCACCCCCACTCCTCCCCTCCCTCACCACCCGGAAAATGAGGGGTCCCGGCTTGCAACGGCAGATGCTGGCAAAAAAACCGGAGGATCCTCAAACCCGGATGCGCTTAAGGAACCCCAAGCAAATCTTAAAAAAAACATTGCATGTAGGGTTTAGGGTTTAGTAACCAATGGTTTAGGCTTTAGGGTTTAGGGGAACTACCTTAAACCTAAACCTGCCATGGTGTCTGTACGGGGTTTGGGGTCGGGCCGTCTGTGTTGGTATGCGAGGGGTCCCTGAGCCCTAAGTCCTTTGGGGGTTTCGGAGCTAAACCCTAAACCCTAAACCCTAAACCCTAAACCCTAAACCCTAAACCCTAAACCCTAAACCCTAAACCCTAAACCCTAAACCCTAAACCAGTAAACCCTAAACCCTCAAAATACTGAGCCGGCTGCATGGTTCTGGGAAGGCCCAGGATCAGCACGACAGTGCCCCGCTTTGCCTGGCATTCTAGGAGGGGGATGGGTTTAGGGTTTAGGGTTTAGGGTTTAGGGTTTAGGGTTTAGGGTTTAGGGTTTAGGGTTTAGGGTTTAGGGTTTAGGGTTTAGGGTTTAGGGTTTAGGGTTTAGGGTTTAGGGTTTAGAGAGGATCGGGGTGCTTACCCAGACACCTGGGAGGATCCAGCAAGTAGATCCCCCTAAGGGGCATAGGTTTCAGGGTTCAGGGTCTAGTAGATCCTAAAGATGGTCCAGCAGTAGTGTAGAGTACTACTTGGGGGGCTCCTACTTCTTGGATCCATCCGGGGGGTCTGGGTGGCAAGTAGGTACCAAGTAGAGTAGTATGTAGGGTTGAGGGTTTTTGGGTTTAGGGTACAACGTAGAGACGCCTGGGCTTATCGTACTTCATAGTCACCGCCTCAAGGTCGGGGGTCCTCTAAACCCGTGAGCCCCGTTTAGGGTCAAACCATATGCGTGGGGAGGTTTTGGGGTCTAGGGTTTGAGGGGGGTGTGTTAGGGCTGAATTAGGGTGAAATTGGGGAAGGTGCCCAATGGGCTTCGTTGTACTCAAAGACGGCCTGACGCCACCTCGAAACATCTCTCTGTCAATGCCTCGAGGTTGTTGTGATGTCTTTGCACGAGTCCTTGGAGCAACTCAAGCAGCTCGGGCGAATGCATCTTCACCGTCGACCAAAACCCCTTAGCTCTGTGCGATGCTCTTGCCACGTGTTGAGGTCCAGCAACACGACTGAACCTGGACTAGTCCGGGCACGCCATCCCATGTTGCAATTCGAAATGTCTTTCACCGACGCCTTTCTAGATGCAAGGCTGACAGTGAAGAGCACACTCCAAATCAAAACCTCGTTGAGCTCTGGTAGAGGGCTTACCCTTTCAGTCTCCATCAACTCCATCATGAGCTCGTCGGTGCCATGCGGGCCATGGCATTGGACTTTCGCGGTGTCCTTTGCTTCCGCCCAACTCAGACTACAGCAAAACCCCAATCCCTAAACCCCCAAACCTATCTAAGCCCCTTTCTACGACAAGCCGAACAAAACTAAGCCCCTCAACCTCGAACTCCCACTCCACCCCCCTAAACCCTAAACCCTAGACCCTAAACCCAAAACCCTATCAACCTCAAGCCCTAACCTGAAAATCCTAAACTCTCCAAGGGCACAACAACCTCGAAATCTGTAAAGTCCTAAACCCTGAAACACAACAACCAAAGCTCTAAACCCCGAAGCCTGAAAAACCCCAAGCCCTGAGCTCAAAACCCTACAGCCTAAGCTGAAAACCCTAAACCCGTACCCCTAAACTCCAGATGCCCAAAAAACCCTAAACCCTACTCCCAAATAGGTCGGATTCAGTGAATCCTAAGGGAGGCGAAGTAGACACACCCTAAACCCTAAACCCTAAACCCTAAACCCTAAACCCTAAACCCTAAACCCTAAACCCTATACCCTAAACCCTAAACCCTAAACCCAAGAGCTTCTAAGCAAGCCCCTGGCTGCCATCGACCCTGCCTCGACCTGCAGCTCGAGCCATCGCTGGCGGACCTACTCTGTGGCTTAGGATTTCGGGTTTTGTAAGGTTTTAAAGGGTTTTGTAGGGCTTTAACGGGTCTTGTAGGGTTTTATAGGGTTTTGTAGGGTTTGTAGGGTTTATAGGGTTTAGTAGGGTTTTGTAGTGGTTTATCGGGTTTTGTAGGGTTTTATAGGGTTTTGTAGGGTTTTGTGGGGTTTTGTAGGGTTTTTGTAGGGATTTTGTAAGGTTTGGTAGGGTTTTAAAAGGTTTTATAGGGTTCACAGGGTTTTTAAGAGTTTTTAAGGGTTTGGGGTTTTGTCGTATTTTGTAGGGTTTTATAGGGCCTTGGGGCTTAATGCCCTCTCCCTAATTAGGATAAATTACCCCTTACCCCCTAATATCAAATACTCCCATGATAGTTACATTATGGTACATGGGGGGTATTTAATATTGGGGGGTAGGGGGGGTTAATATTCGGGGGAGGGGTTTACTGAGCTCTTTGAAAAATGTTTATGAATAGGTTCCCTTAAACGGAAAGGGGGGAAGCGCAAGATTCTCCCAAAGCACGACCCAGTTCAAGGTTCTAAGGTCTAAGGTTTTTGTGGGTTTTAGGGTTTTCTGGGTTCTTTTTGGGGCTAAGATGTTTTGGGTGAAGGGGTTTTGGGGTTTCAGGCTTTCCGGTTTAAGCAAGGTCTAGGGGCTACGGAACTAGGGCTTAAGCCTCAGGGTTCCGCGCCGAACGGCAGAAAAAGCGTAGCAGCAGCCTTGTGACAAGCTGAAGTTGCCAGTAGAGCGACTTGCATACTGAAGCTGAAGCCATCATCCCAGAACCCTACAAACCCTACAAACACTACAGACCGTCTAAACAACCCCATTACACCTACAAAGCCCACTACACCCGTGAACCCTACAAAGCCTATAAACCCTCAAGATCCCTATAAACCCTATAAAAACACCCTAAATCCTAAACCCGAAACCCTTCAAGCCCCAAAACCCAGCTTTTTGAGAGCACCTTCACTTCCTGACCCATCCCCCGCGCCACAGGAGGTCGCCATGCGACCCAACCCTATTCCATCTTAGGGGTCTAGGGTTTAGGGATCAGGGTTTAGGGTTAGTACCCTAAACCCTAAACCCTAAACCCTAAACCCTGAACCCTAAGTAGGGCTTAGGGTTTAGGGTTTCGAGTTGAGGGTTGCGCCGAGAAGCCCAGCCTCCGCTGCCGACCCAGAGAGGAGCCGTTCGTAGGTCCTTAGCTTTCCCCGGCTGAGCTTGGCGTTCGTGGTTTCGGGTTTAGGGCTTTCGGCTTTCGGGTTTAGGGTTTTAGGGTTCAGGGTTAGGGCTTTAGGGTTTATGGTTTAGGGCCTAGGGGAGAAGAAGGATTTAAGTTGTACGTGTGAAGAAAGAACACCACTGTTCCTACTTCCTAGACGCCTACAACCCTGATCTGAGCCTTTAGGCTTCGATGCTGAGAAGGTAAGGTAGGGTGTCGGGTTTAGGGCGTAGGAACCGTAAACCCTAAACCCTAAACCCTAAACGCAGCTTGGAGGGCTTTGGCCACCTGGGGAATTCTCTCCCAGGGCTCTAAAGCTCTTGGCTACTTCGTGTAAGCATCCCGAGCCATCCCCACGACACCTACTGCGCCTTTTTTGAGCCATGGCCAGGCCAATTGAGTTCTCCCACCGAAGCATCTACCTTCCGAAGCCCTAGACCCTAAACCCTAAAACCCAAAACCTCATGAGGTTTCGGGTTTCTAGCATCGTTCGGCACGACGCAGACGAGCCAGTCGCCGGCCTGCTCCGGCGCACTTGTGCTGCGCGAACCAAGCAGCTTCTGCTCAGTGTAGCAGCGGTTGCAGACATGTCTCCGACGAGTCTTCCAGCCGCCGCATTCCTCGAAAATGGATCGGTCCACTTTCGGCAGCGCCGGCAGGGCGTCACGAAGGCAGGGCCCGTGGGGGCGAAGGTAAGGCCCGAACTCTGCTTCCCCAAAAACAAGACGTGGACAAACCAACACAAAGGGAGTCTTTGGCCTAGTTCCGGTATCATCGTGGGATGTTGGACGACCACATTCTGTCACAGGCGTGGGGCGTTGCTTAAGTACGAGTTCTTGCGAGTGAATGAGGGAATTAGGCAACCAATCTACTCCCTCAAATAGGTGATGTTTTCTCGTTCTTAATCGTTTGGGGTATGAATGACGCTTTTTGCAGGAACCCCACACCACGGGAGCCCAAATTATCCCTAAACCCTAAACCCTAAACCCTAAACCCTAAACCCTAAACCCTAAACCCTGAACCCTGAACCCTGAACTGAACCCTGAAAACCCTAAACCTGGGTCCAGAGGCCTCCAAGGGCTTTGGGGCTGAGCTACTGGCGTGGTCAGGTCTTTGGCAACGCAGGTGCCGACCTTCTTTGCCAGCTAATGCAGGCGCTTAAAAAGGGGTGTTTTTGTGAGCCCTAAACCCTAACCCCTAACCCCTAACCCCAAACCCTAAACCCTAAACCCTAAAACCTAAACCCTAAAGCCTAAAACCTAACCCTAAACCCTAAGCCGTGATGCACATGTAGGACTTTGCCGAGTTGGGGGTGTTGTTTGGTAGTCATGTGGGTCTCCTCGTAGCTGGACACTGGTGCTTTTGTGCTGGCTCTCTTGCGGGTTTAGGGTTTAGGGTTTAGGGTTTAGGGCTTAGGGTTTAGTTCCGAGACCTAGACTAAGGAATCTACAGTTTGGGTTAGGGTTCGGTGTGCAGGGTGTGTCATTTCAGGTCTACTCGGAGCTAAAGGGATAGGGGGCTAGTGGATTTATGGCGGCATGGCTTCTCTTTCGGGTGGGGATGGGATGCAAGTGTTTAGGGTGTCGCGGACCCATAATATTTGATGAGAGGTCAGTTCTTGCACCCCATGCGCCAGCCTTCCAACAATGGAGTGCTGATGTGGAATGCGATGTGGAATGCGAACCCTAAAAACCTTAAACTCGAAACCTTAAACTCTTGATCCTTTTTTTTGCTCTATAGTATCTCGAAAAGGACGTTCAACAAATTTAAAGGTTCATTCTTCACGCACGACAAGAACAGTGTCCTGCAACATACTCATCTAGGTCCTACCTAGAGTAATCTAGGAATAACAAGAGCAACTGTTGTGTTTAAGAAAGGGTAGATTGGTAGCTCTTTGAATTAGGGTGTATATATATATACATATTCTATTGTACTATGTGTATGGTACAGCACCCGTATAATTAGGACCCCCCCCCCCCCCCCCCCCTCCCAAAAAAAAAAAAAAAGAAAAAAAAAAAAAAAAAGGAAAAAAAGGACACTTACTTGGAGAAAGCCCAACCCCTAAAGAAAGGGAAGAATCCCAGAAGCCTGGCCGCCGAGGGTGGCCACCAGATCTTCAAGGGCCTGGGTTGACGGCTTAGGGTTTAGGGCTTAGGGTTTAGGGTTTAGGGTTTAGGGTTTAGGGCTTAGGGTTTAGGGTTTAGGGTTGAGGTTTTAGGGCTTAGGGCTTAGGGTTTAGGGCTTAGGGTTTAGGGCTTTGGGTCATCTTGGCGACTGGGTAGTCCAAAGGTCAACCTTTGCTTCTAAACAAAGAGGTTTTTGCATATAATCCCCCCCCCCCCCACCTAAAGCCCTTAAAAAGGGGGTTCTAAGGGAGGGATATAAGGGATAGAAGGTACCGAAATCCCAAATTCCCTACTAAGAACGAACTTAGTGATGAAGCCCTCTGCTGCCTTTAGCCTGCGCAACATGCTAGGGGTACAAGTAGCTCAAGAACCCCAATGCGCGCGTGTGTTGCAACATCCCAAATCTACACCGAAGAGCTACCTGGGAATTAAAAGGGCGCCCTTTTTGGTTTACAGGGGGTTTACAAAGGGAACCTAAGCCCTTAAAAGGGGACAAGGGCCTTCTCTGGGTCCTGGGAACCCACACAAGAGCAACAGGGATCTTGAGGTAGGTTTAGGGGTTTAGGGTTTAGGGTTTAGGGGAGTGTAGATGTAGATGGGTTTAGGTTGCAGGGTTTGGGGCTTCGGGCTGAAGGGTTCAGGCAAGGCAATTTCGAGAGCCCGCCATGTGGCCACATGCTTGGCTCCCTGCTTCGTCTAGCCTCAGAGATCAAGCTCGGCTTGGCGTGTAGGGTTTAGGGTTTAGGGTTTAGGGTTTAGGGTTTCAGGGTTTAGGGTTGAGGGCATGGAGGTTCAACCGCTCCGAGCATGGCTTCGAGATGGTCAGGGCCAAGGGTCTAACCCTAAACCCTAAACCCTAAACCCTAAACCCTAAACCCTAAACCCTAAACCCTAAACCCTAAACCCTAGCCCCAGCAGACTGCTTCTTAGTTGTCCATTAACCTGGGGGAATTAATTTATTAAAGGTTAACTTTTGGGATTGTATAGGGATTCGAATACCCCCAAAAAGGTTGAAGGTTACCTGCTCTACTACTAAGGCTTCAAGGTGTGGGAGGTTCTCTGAAGTATGGTCCTATGGGAGATCCTATTAGGATGCGGAGCCTTATATACAGCCCCCCCCCCCCCCCCCCCCCCCCGGTATGGAAACACAAGCCCTAAACCCTAAACCCTAAACCCTAAACCCTAAACCACAAGCCCATGATCTTCAATCGCAACGTCTCAGGCGACCAACACGATCCGAACCGACTCTTGAGGGCATCCTGGAGAGGAAGAACAACAACAAGGGTTGGGTTTAGGGTTTGGGGTTTAGGGTTTAGGGTTTAGGGTTTAAGGGTTTAAGGGTTTAAGGGTTTAAGGGTTTAAGGGTTTAAGGGTTTAAGGGTTTAGGGTTCTTTGGATATCCTGGCAACTAGAAATAAGGACCACGTAATGGTCGTGGTCGATATGGGCGTTGGCTCCTGCTGCAAACTTCCCGGAAACCTTGCCTACCATTTGCTTAAGAGCCCCCCCCCCCCAACAAAATACAAAAGAAGAATCCCTATATTACCCTTCTTAATGAGGGAAGAATGTTTTTTTTTCGGGGTTCTTAAGCAATTCGTAGTTACATCCTGAAGACGCCTACTTGGAGGCCCAACGGCAGGCAGAGTAGGATGATTAGCCTTCCCCCCCAAGTGTCCGTAGGGAACCAGCAAACCCGAGACCCAGCACCTTCTTCGGCCCCAAACCCTGAACCCTAAACCCTAAACCCTAAACCCTAAACCCTAAACCCTAAACCCTGAACCCTAAGCCCTAAACCCCAAACCTCGGGCTCCAGGCGCTGCTCCCTCACTGCAGAATGCAACGCTCAAGGCCTGGGGTGGGGAGGGTTTGAGGTTTCATCTTGGGATGTTCCCCCACATGCTACAGTTAGGGTTTAGGGTTTAGGGTTTAGGGTTTAGTGTTTAGGGTTTAGGGTTTAGGTATCCAAATACTACACTCCATAAAGTTGGAGCATGGCTTAAGGGACGATTACTGCTGGGACTCGCTTTAGCAACTCTCTTGGGGCATGAGGATAATGATGTTCCAACTTTATGGAGTTTACTGTAAGAGTTTCTACTACCTCCCCCCCCCCCCCCCCTAAAATAAAACGTATACGGGGGAACATCCCAAAGTTTCATCCAGTGTCTACAACCCTCAGCCCTGCGCGCCCTGCGCGCCCTGAACCCTAAACCCTGGGTTTAAGGATTGGGGTTTGGGTTTGGGGTTTAGGGTGTCACGGATTGGGGTTTAGGGCCTGGGGTATTGGGGTGTCGGGCTTTGGATTCAGGGAACTTCTCAGCACATGATGAAGGGCAAGCAAAGCACCTGGCCACCAGAACCCTTATGCCGACAATCACACACACAAAAGGGTAGATGAGGGGTGTTAAGGGCTGCATAAGGGGTCTTAAGGGGGTTTAGGGTTTAGGGTTTAGGGTTTCGGGTCCCCTGCGTCCTTTTTCCCTGAACCCGATACCCGAAGCTCTCAGCCTTTTTCCCCGACTGGGCGCCCGTGCTCCGAGTCCCTCGCTGCCCTCCTGCATCTCTGGTTGAAGGTTGAGGGTGCTTAGGGTTGAAACCCTCAACCCTGAAACCCCGAAACCCTAAGGAAGCCTTAAACCCTAAGCCCCTGAAGCAAACCCCTGAAACCCTAAGGAAGCCTCAAACCCTAGACCCAAACCCTGTAACCCTGAAACCCCAAGGAAGCCTTAAACCCTGAAGGCCGTTTTGTTGGGACGACGCACGGTGACTGTGTTACTTCACCCTAAAAACCCAGGGAAGAAATAACGGCTAAGCGGTTCCCACACAACAAGGAAGCGCAAACAACTTACAAGTGCTCACTAAGGCATGCTGTGAACAGGAGTGAAAGTCAGGGGTTGTCAGGTGTACTGCAAATACAACGACTTTGTTGTGGATTACAACGACCTGTTGTGGTAGGTGCGAGAAGGGGGGAACACCCTAAACCCTACACCCTAAATCCCTGAGGTTGCCAACCCAGGGTGCAATAATGCAATGTGTTGTGACAGCTACGTTCTCCACTGTTCGGGGGTTCTACCAGAACTCTGCGTTTGGAAGGACACATCCCAGCTCTCTGTGTTCTCTCCGTCCCCAGTCTCTCTATCTCCATTGATTTCTTCAGACGATGCACACACCAAGGAGGCACCCGTCATGTGCGCACCAAGCAGATACGAGGCTCCAAGCGACAGTTTCGAGGATGGCACCCCACAACCTAAACCCTAAACCCTAAACCCCAAACCCCAAACCCTAAACCCTGATCCTTGTAACTGTTTGGCACTTCGGAGTTCCGAAATGATGCTGACACGCAGGGGGCAGCCATCCGTGGGGGTTCTATGGACCCTCCAAGAATTTAGGGTTAGGGACCCTAAACCCTAAACCCTAAACCCTAAACCCTAAACCCTAAAACCCTAAACCCTAAACCCTAAACCCTAAACCCTAAAACCCTAAAACCCTAAACCCTAAACCCTAAACCCTGCAGCGGGTTTGGGGTTTGAGTGCCGAATCCCATCCCTCCAGGGCTCCGCGAGCTTCGCAGCTCGCAGGAAGCGGCCTCGCCTCACCTCTGGGCGTGTACAGGCTTCGGGCTTCCTAAATGCTGAGCCCTAAACCCTAAATCCTAACCCCTAAACCCCAAGCCCTAAACCCTAAACCCTAAACCCCCAAGGATTTGTTCAGACTTAGAACTTGGGGTTTGGGGCTCGGAGTTTTGGGGTTTAAGGGCTTGGGGTTGAGGGCGCTAGATATGAAGGACGCGGAGGGCAAGACTGTGCAGCTGAGGATGAGCCTCTTTGCATGGCAACCCTAACCCTAGACAGGGTTTAGGGTTTAGGGTTTAGGGTTTAGGGTTTAGGGTTTAGGGTTTAGGGTTTACCCATGACGCGGCCCTTTTTTGCCGTAGGGCTTCAGTGGAACACGTAATGGCAGCTCCACTTGCGGTCGTTTTCAACCGATTCATAGGAGGGATACCTGATACCTCCTTCTCGAGCCGGCCTGAACAGCTCTTGTGCTCGATTCTGCCCCAAGTCGGTGGCAAAAAGGGATTGAAAGTCCCACCGAGAGGCTAACGTGATGCTTTATGTGAAACGTCGGTGGCAGCTGCCACACTGGGCGGTCCTTTTCGACCGATTCAGAGAGGGGGCGAGCCTCCATGGTCGAGCCTAAACAGCTCTGTGCTCGATTTTGCCTCGGTGGAGTAAAAAACAAATACAAAAAACAGGTACAAAAAACAGGTCAGAAAGGCGATCACGCAGAATGGGGGGGCGGGGGAATGGCTTCCTCTTAAACGCCTATTTCGGGCTCTAAAATCAGGATTCCAGAGGGGTCTCTGGAATCTCCAAAAGTCCACCGAAAGGCTGGCACCAGGGTGCTTAACAGTGAAACATGTCCGTTTCAGATCTACTTGCGGTCGCTCAGAAGCATGGGTTTGCGAATCCAAACTCCCTCGATTTCTCCGACCAAGCTGGCTGAAGGGCCACCCAGCATGCGGAACCAGGGGCCGAGCCCTGCGGTCTCTGTTTCTTAGAGGGACCGACTCCTTACTAGCTTTTAGGGTTTAGGGTTTAGGGTTTACGGTTTAGGGTTTAGGGGTTAGGGGTTAGGGTTTAAGGACCCTAAACCCCCCCGAAAAATCCTGCGAGCTTCTCTGCCGCTTGCAGGACTTTCCAGACGGCGATGACAAAAAACCTACGGTCCGTTGCCAGCAGATGTCTCGACCATCGAAGAAGAAACCCCTCCGCCCTAACCAAACCCCAGCGAAATGGGGCACTTCAATTTGCCAAGACAGCAAGATGTGTGCCCGGTCCCGCCTCGCTGGCTTCAAGCTCAGTCGGCAAGGCCATCGTGCGCACTGAGGCGGGGGGTGGGTTAGGCTGCAGGGCTCTTGCAGCCGCCGCTGGAAGACGCGTGCATGAGAGCAGTCCGTCCGCGGCTGTCCCGCAAGGTGACGTCGGCGCGGGCGTCCAGCAGCAAGTGCACGATGTCACAAGGGCCCGTGCCATCTTCGCCACGGGCCGACCTGCCCTCAACCTCGGGGGGCGCTAGCAGCTTCCTAGACCCGAACTTAACCTAGGAACAAACAGGGGTGCCCTTTTTGGTTTTAAGGGGATGATAAGGGAACCCCCAACCCTCAAAAAAAAGGAGAAAGGGCCTACTCTTTCGGTCCGAGCTTCATCCTTCAGCAGCAAGCGTGCGGCCTCCGGACCTGTCCTGTTTGACGCATACCTCGGTTGTCCCCCCCCCATCAGGAAGGGTTTAGGGTTTAGGGTTTAGGGTTTAGGGTTTAGGGTTTAGGGTTTAGGGTGTAGGGTTTAGGGTTTAGGGTGTTGGGGAGCTCTTTTGACTCGGTCAAGGCCCCAAAGATGCACTCGAAAAGGAGAAGGGAAAAGGGGTTTGCAAAGGCCACCGAAAGGCAGAAGGTTCCCCTAAACCCGAAACCCTAAACCCTAAACCCTAAACCCTAAACCCTAAAGCCCTAAAGCCCTAAAGCCCTACACCCTAAACCCTAAACCCCAACGCCCTCAACCCTACAGCCCTAGACCAACTCAGCATCTCAGGTGCATAAGAGCAGTCTGACCCCTCTTGTCCTGCGTGTTGGTCGCGGCCTTCGCTTCCAGCAGCAACTGCACCACTTCCACGTAGCCCAAGTCAGCCGCGTGCCTGGGCTGGTGTGTGTGTGTGTGTGTGTGTGTGTGTGTGTGTGTGTGTGTGTGTGTGTGTGTTTTAAGACAAATGTGTTTCTATGTACTTTTGTTTTATATATTTGCTAGTTTCAAATGCTCCTTATTGGGTTTAGACGAGGGATCATATCCAGGAATCTTTATCAGGGGGCTTTGAGGACCAACATACAATCCCTTACTGAAGTGCGCTTTTAAGAAGATCCTCTTCGAACTTCGAACTTCAACATAGAGCATCTTGAGACCTCTAAACGAGATCATCCTGACATCTTCAATAAGGTCATCTTCGAGCCCCCCCCCCCCCCGACAGGGAAAAAAGAGAAGTCACCAACAGGGTTTAGTTTAGGGTTTAGGATTTAGGGTTTAGGGTTTGGGGTTTAGGGTTTAGGGTTTGGGGTTTAGGGTTTGGGGTTTAGGGGTCAATCTCCCCCCCCCCCCCCCCCCCCCGAGGTGCATGAGGGCAGTTCGGCCGAGCCGGTCCGCAGATCGGGTGTCGGCGCCGGACTCGAGCAGCAGGCGGACGAGCGCCACATGGCCCCGGAAAGAGGCCTGGGTTTAGGGTTTAGGGTTTAGGGTTTAGGGTTTAGGGTTTAGGGTTTAGGGTTTAGGGTTTAGGGTTTAGGGTTTAGGGTTTAGGGTTCAGGGTTTAGGCGTCAATCAAGGGATGAAGACTCGTACCCCTAAGGTTGTAGCCCTAAAGGTTCCCCTTCATATACTCCAAATATGGCCCTTAGACTACCTTAAGGATTGCGAACAAGGGTCCCGAAACCCAAGGGTACACCCATGAGTTCAAGGACACTTCTTTCGGGGCCTTAGGGGTTCTTTGGGGCTTTTTTAAGGGTTCTACTGGGAGTTTTGAAGGGTTCTATTGGGAGTTATATAAGGGAATAAGAACTGGTCCTCAAAAACCCTGTGAAAAAAGATTCCTGGATATGATCTCCTTTTAACCCAATATGAAGAACTCGAGTTATCCTCAACCCCAAACCCTAAACCCTAAACCCTAAACCCTAAACCCTAAACCCCCAAAAGCCAGCCCAGATGCTTGAGCGAGAGCCGTCTTGTCGTCGGCCCCATCCTGCCATTCCCTCTCGGCCCCCGCATCAAGCAGTGCACGGGCCACATCAACATGGCCTCTCTTGGCGGCCTTGGTAGCCCAGCAGATTGTAATCAGGGGTGCCTTTTGTAGGGTTACTTCGCAAGGCTTTAGGGTTTAGGGTTTAGGGTTTAGGGTTTAGGATAACCTTTATGGGGTTGGTCCAAAATGGGTAGTTTAAAGGGTACCGCTGGGCTACCGAGCAGCATACCCCACCAGTTCATCAGCAGCCTGAGTTCTCTGCTCGGGGCGAGTTGGCCTAGGTTGGTGCTTCTCAGACACAGTGAACATGTTCCTGAACATCACTACGATCCTCCTAAGCACAAGAAGAGAAAAGCCGCAGATGAAAAACTCTGCTCTTCTTGCCTAGACCGAGTGGCAGAAGGGCGGCCAAAACAACCAACTGAAATTCCATGGGTCCTGTCAGAGGGGATGCCGGTCCCCTTGAAACCCGAACGCCCTCAGCCCCAAGCCCGAAACCCTAGAAACCCTAAACCCCAAACCCCAAACCCGAAACCCCAAACCCTAAACCCTAAACTTGTAAGGTCCTTGCAGGGGCGTGCCAGGGCATGGCTCCACGAAGCTATCAAACTCCATGAGCTGTTGGAGGCAGATCTTACTGACTGAACGAGGGTTTAGGGTTTAGGGTTTAGGGTTTGAGGTTTGGGGTTTGGGGTTTTGGGTTTGGGGTTTGGGGTTTGAGTTTTTTTTTTTTTCTTGGGGGGGGGGGGGGGGGGGTTCTAGAGGTCCCGCTTTCCCGGATAGGAGCCTGCAAGTTTTGGGTCTAAGGCTCAGGTGAAGGAAGGAAGGGGATATCTGTTTTTGTTTTTGGGGCCTTTGTAGCACCAAAAAAGTTAAAACAAGTTAAAAAAAAGGTTAAGAAAAAGTTAACAAAGGTTTGAAACAAGTTAAAAAAAGGATAAAAGGGTTAAACAAGATTAAAAGGGTTAAACAAGATTAAAAAGGTTCCCAAGGAAGCTCAT
The DNA here is from genome assembly GCA_905221605.1 of Symbiodinium natans. Classification (NCBI taxonomy): domain Eukaryota; class Dinophyceae; order Suessiales; family Symbiodiniaceae; genus Symbiodinium; species Symbiodinium natans. Next base: position 717,599 of record CAJNDS010001313.1, on the reverse strand, counting down.
CCAAGATGCTGGGTAGCTGTACTGGGCCCTCAACTGACCTAGGATGGCCCCTTAAAAGCATCTGAAACATATTCCTCTCCTAGAAAAACCCTAAACCCTAAACCCTAAACCCCATGAAGGAAAAACACATATAAAACGTCCCAAAGGCCTGCCGAGGGTCGCTTGATGTCGACCACGTCAAAAAACTCATCAGTCGGTGAGGTGACTAGCTCTTGCCCCGAAACGCTCCTGCACCATTGTTGGGGTACGATTTAAAGATTTAAACAAATTGGGTTGAGGGTTTAGGGTTCATTTTTGTTCCTTGTTGGGTTTAAGTATTCATAAACATGAGAAAATGTTTTCAGCAATGGCCCAGGCTCCACACCCGGAGCATGGGATCTCTGCCCGGTCGCAATGGCGATTCTCTGGGTGGAGGATTGGATTCTGAAAGCCCTCAGGCCTTCTAACCGTCGTCCTAAGGTGCTCAGGGTGACCTTTTGTGTAAACGTTCCCAAGTCTGTGTTGAGCAGTGGTTCATAATCGTGTCACAATCGGATTCAAGATACTACTACATGACAGACTTAAGGCGATTTGAATAGGATTTCCATATGATTTGGATGGCATAGAAGATGCCATGATTACACCGCATGCTGTTTCTTTGTTGTGCTCACATACGAATTGTGCGACCTTTCCTTTCAGCTGTTTTCCACAGCTTGCACCACCGATATGTGTCACAGGGCAAGCCTAAGGAAGGCTCATACATCTAGGGGCTTAGGGTGTGAAAGCTAGGGCCAGACTGGGAACGTGCTACATTCCTGGCTCGTATATCCCCCTTATAGATTCTACAAAACACAAACATCCTTTTCTCTGAACCCTTTAAAGAAGGTAGGGGACCATGTTAAGGGACCATTTCGATACCCTTCGATTGAGGATCCACAGATGACCCTAGAACCGTGAACCATGTAACGCCTTGTTTAGGGTTTCGGGTCAGGGTCTAGGGCCCACTTTGGGGTTCAGGATACGTGTTAAGATCCTAGACCGCCCTCAAAACCACCCCCCAAGCCCTAAACCCTAAACCCTAAACCCTAACCCCTAAACCCTAAGCCCTAAACCCTAAACCCTGAACCCTAAACTGCCCTAAGCCGGTGGCCCCGCAAGCTGGGCTCCGCGCGCTGCGCAGCGCCGGCAGGTACCCGTCGAAGAGAAAGCGGCTGCCGGGGAGGCCTGGGTTTAGGGTTTAGGGTTTAGGGTTTAGGGTTTAGGGTTTAGGGTTTAGGGTTTAGGGTTTAGGGTTTAGGGTTTAGGGTTTAGGGTTTAGGGTTTAGGGTTTAGGGTTTATGGTTTAGGGTGCCGAAACCTAAGCCCGAAACCCTAAACCCTAAAATGTAGGTCAGGGTATACCCAAAAACCCCGGTGTACGTAGGGGCCTAAACCACAAAGCTTAAACGTTCTGTGGGTTTGGCTCAAATTTAAAAGGCCCACCATCTACTTCGATCCTTGCTGCACTTGCTTTCGGTGGGCTTCAGCTTTGTTTGCATCCTCTTTGCTCAGGGCTCGCAACCCCCCCCAAAACCCTAAACCCTAAACCCTAAACCCTAAACCCTAAACCCTAAACCCTAAACCCTAAACCCTAAACAGACACCAAGCCCCCAAAGAGCCCTCCAATCCTAAAGCAAACCTGAAACTCCTAGAGCCCCCCAAAACTCAAAGGCCTCAAAGGGCCCTTAAAAAAACCCCGAAAGGTGAGTGCTTCGAGATGCTTCAAGGGTCCGGTGGAGGTTCCGCGTCATGGGGGATCCACCCTAAACCCTAAACCCTAAACCCTCAACCCTAAACCCTGAACCCTAAAAATCCCAAACCCGATCAGACCCTTGAGGTTGTGCCTTCCACGGCTACGAGTCCTCAGGGTTGTAGTTCTGAAGTGAGGCATTCAGGATTTAGGGTTTAAGGTCTAGGGGTTAGGGTTTAGGGTACAGGGGTGCTTCAGGGTCTGTGCTTTAGGGTTTTCGGGTTTGAGAGTTTTTCCGGGTTCTAGGGTTTTAGGCTTCTCGGTTTTTAGGGCAATTTGTGGTTTCCAGGGCTTTCAGGGATGGAGGGTTTCCAGGCTTCATGGTTTCAGGGCTTTCGGACACAGGCAAGCTTGGAGCACTTCATTTTCCTCCGCATGGCGTGACTTGAATCGACTTTTTCGACGCGTGCCCCAAACGGTCTTAGGGCTTAGGGCTTAGGGCTTGGGGTTTAAGCCTGCCTGAACCCTAAACCCTAAACCCTAAACCCTAAACCCTAAACCCTAAACCCTAAACCCTAAACCCTAAACCCTAAACCCTAAACCCTAAACCCTAAACCCTAAATCCTAAACATCCTCAACCCTAAACCAAACCAAAGACAACCCAAACGGCTCTTTCCAGGGATCCCTTCTCCTTTTTTGTTTTTCAAATCAGCGAATCTAGGGTTTTACCCAGCCAGAAAACTACTACTGCAGAGTGCTCCACGCCTGGGCCCTGAACCCAAAAAACGTAGGAATTCAGGGATTCAGGGGGCCAGGGTTAGGAGTTTGAGGTCTTGGGCTAGTTTGGGGTTTTTTGAAGGTTCAAGCTGCGCCGAAGCCCGACCGCAAACCCGAAGCCTAAACCTTAAGACCCGAAAACCTCTCAACCCTAAACCCCCTAGGCGGTTGAAGCCACAAACCCTCAACCCCTAGACCCTGTAGGGTTTAGGGTTTAGGGTTTAGGGTTTAGGGTTTAGGGTTTAGGGTTTAGGGTTTCGGGTTGGGGACCCCTACACTCCCCGCAACAACCGCCCTAGATCTCGGGAGAAGCGCCCTCCTCAACACCGTCGCCTGCCGGACTGCTTTTGGCTGGCTGAGTTCTTCCGAGAGGAGAAGGTGAAAACAATTGGGTTTTTGCAGGCAATGATACCACAAGAGGTTTGCGAAGAGGCCAAGAGGCTAGCTGAAGCCCTAAACCCTAAACCCTAAACCCTAAACCCTAAACTCCAAGCCCCAAACCTAAGGCTTAAAAGCCTTGGGATGCTCTTTGAAACTTGCAAGCTCTTCTGGGCTTGGGTCTTTGGGGTTCGAAGAGGGGTGCTCCGGCTTGGGGTTTTAGGGTTTAGGGTTTAGGGTTCAGGGTTTAGGTGCTTCGGCTCAGGGTCCCTCCCATTTCGGGGGCTCCGCCCGTTTGTAAGAGTGCCATACTCTACATAGGACCCAGACAAGGCGCCCGAATTTGGGGGAGCTACCCATACACCTTTCAGGGATGCTTGTTTCAAGTTTCCGAAGTTCACTGACAGCCGGAACCCTCGTCTCGTCCCAAACCCAACACATCAGCCTAGGCCGAACTCGAGAGCTGCCCACATGCAAGCGATTCGTGGGGTTCAGGCTTCAAGGTGTTTAGGATAGCTAGACCCCGGAGTAACCTAGGAATCCCAAGGGTGGCCCATTTTGGTTCAAAAGGCGCTCTTGGGGAACCGAAACCTTAAAAAAAACATAAGGGTCTACTCTGGGTCCGAGATTGGATACTTCCCAAAATAGGGGTAACCCGTCTGTACCCCAAGTAGAATAGACTCCCCTGAACGGGACCCTCCAAAAGGGTACCCCTATTTTGGGAAACCCCCGGTTTAGGGTTTAGGGTTTAGGGTTTAGGGTTTAGGGTTTAGGGGGTATACACGGACCATACTCGGGGCCCAGACTTTAAAGCAGGCGTGCCTTTGCTCACCTTCGACCAGTCCTTCTTGTCCAGGTCCTCAGCTCATGAGTAATCACCCTAAACCCTAAACCCTAAACCCTAAACCCTAAACCCTAAACCCTAAACCCTAAACCCTAAACCCTAAACCCTAAACCCTAATAGTGCTCAGGGCAATGTTGGGCCTAGGCACGGAAGTTTCGCAGCAACCTGGGAGCCTCAAACCCTTCACTCAGTACCCCGAGGACTCACAAGGGTTTAGGGTTTAGGGTTTAGGGTTTAGGGTTTAGGGGTTAGGGGTTTAGGGGTTTAGGGGTTTAGGGTTTAGGGTTTAGGGTTTAGGGTGCCAGCATTTTGCTGCATTTGGCTTTCAGAGGCTTGCAGCAGAACCTCACCCATGGCGTTGAGGGCTTTAACAAGTGGCGAGGACCAGGACAACGGGTCTTTAGTGGGATCCTAGCGAACTAGCACGTAGGGTTCAGGGGGGTGGGGGGTCTGTGGGCTTTAGGTAAGGCTTAGGGGCTTGGGATTGGAGGTCATGAGACACCCAGTGCGGTACACATGACATCTTCAACTCAGCTTCGCGTTTGGGGCAATCAATACGGTAAAGGACTGGCCGTTGCATCTCCAGGCCCCCGAGTTTTTCCCCTTATTGAGCCTTCTTTTGCCCTTACATCCCCATGCCTGAGTCAGGCGCGCTTTTGGGGAGGGAGGGGGGGAGAGTTACCCTTTGGATCTTGGGCGCAGGGAAGCAAAAGCCCTGTAAACCCTAAACTCTAAACTTCGCAGGCTTCCGAAATTAGGGGTACCTGATTGGGGTCCGTATAAGGGAAGGCTACTATTTGGTTAACGCCCCCCCCCCATATCTCCCGTCTGCTGAGCCCCCAGCGGCGAGAGAGGAGCGACGTGCGTGCGCGTCGTCCTGACAATGGGCGGGAGCGTGAAAACGGACCGTTTCAACCCTTGGGGGTTAGAGGCTTTTGGGGTTTAGGGGTTAGGGTTGACAGTTTAGGGTTTACGTTTCAACCCTTGGGGGTTAGAGGCTTTTGGGGTTTAGGGTTTAGGGTTGACGGTTTAGGGTTTACGTTTCAACCCTTGGGGGTTAGAGGCTTTTTGGGGTGTAGTTTCAGCCTCTGGGATGGAGGGTCTAAGGTCCAGGGTCTAAGCCCTCAGCCCCCAAAGCACCTTGAAACCTCAAAGTCTCAGTTCAAGGGGCTCAGGCTTTCTGGCTTTTAGAGCCCTAAACCCTAAACCCTAAACCCTAAACCCTAGGTTCTCGGAAGGGGCCTCGTAGTCGCTGAAATCATCGATGGGAAGCTCTTGCGGCGCCTGCTGTGGCTTGATGCTTAGGGTTTAGGGTTTGGGGTTTAGGGTTTAGGGTTTCGGGTTTAGGGTCAGAAGAGGAGAACATAGGGGATCTTGGCAATTATTTCGGCTCCTTTATTTCGTTATTTCCAGCCCTTGATCTCCCCTCCCCGCTTCCCAAATTTGGGGCTTCGGGTTTCAGATTCAGGGCGCTGGGATTCTTCTCTCACAGGATCGGGGCACTTAGTGTAGCCATATTATGGTGCATAACTTTGGATAACCATATGAGCGACAAAACCGGCTGGTGGTGCTAATGGACGCAACATGAGGGGTGTCGCTTTCAGGTGTTCCCATCGTTTTACAGGGTGTTAGCATCAATCATCCACGCCTGATGTCTGCAGGTGTCACTTAACCCTAAACCCTAAACCCTAAACCCTAAACCCTAAACCCTAAACCCTAAACCCTAAACCCTAAACCGTGGCTATAGCAAACCCAACGGCTCATTAACTTAGGGGTGTCGCTTTTCAAGTGTTCCCATCGCTTTGCAGGGTTTTGGGCATTCGTGTCCACCCCTTACTTACTTGAATGGCTGGGGCTTTTTGCGCTTGCTCATATGGGTTCCTTTCAAAGGTACTCATAGCACGACTACTAAGTAGTGCAGAGGCCCCGCATTTTTCCAGAGGGAATATCGCGAAGCAAGCGATGGTGTCTGGCGGTGGAACGCCAAGAAAAGGCTGGTCGCCCTGTGCGACTGCGCTTGAGGGGCTCCGATACAAAAATTCCGAAGGTGCCCTCAACCATCAAAGCAGCTCAACCCGAAAGGTGACTGGACGCAACCCCCACCTCTGCCCCCTATACCCCCCTCCCATCCCGCTGATGATTTGCTATTTTTTCTGGTTTAGGGTTTGGGGTTTAGGGCTTAGGGTTTAGTAGTGAGAACTATGAAGACGAGGGCTTTGGAAGGGGGCTCCAGTCAGGGATCTCTGCGGAGATCCCTGAGATTAAATGGCCTCCGGTGACCTCAAATGACCGAGGCAGCGAAAAATCAAAGCCTGGAGTGCTTCATGGGTTTAGGGTTTAGGGGGATTGGCCCTAACCCCTAACCCCTAACCCCTAAACCCTAAACCCTAAACCCTAAACCCTAAACCCTAAGCCCAGAAGACAGAGCTCTGGCAGGGAGCCAACTAGGCGCGCGCATCCAGCCAGGAAATCACTTCTTTCACCTGAGCTTCAGCTGCCGCGAAGCTACCCCTTAAACCTTGAAGACATCGCGTTTAGGGTTTAGGGTTTAGGGTTTAGGGTTTAGGGTTTAGGGGTATATACAGGGAGGGAACCTGGCTGATCGTTGGATCCCGCGCTTTCTCCTGCACTCCCCGCACACCCGACCTGCCCTCCGACGTCGCTGCCCATAATTCGCCCTTAACCCTAAACCCTAAACCCTAAACCCTAAACCCTAAACCCCTTTCCTGTTTTGGGGGAGGGTGGGGGTAGCAAGGGATCCGATAGGCTGAGGATGGGGGGGTCGAGGGTTTACGGCGCTTTGGGAAGTTTGGGCTGGGTAGGGTTTAGGGTTTATAAACCGTGAAGGGTTTAAGGTTTAGGGTTTAGGGTTTAGGGTTTAGGGTCTTAGACAGTCCTCGCCCCTGAGCCCCTCAACAGACGTCCTGAGTCCGACGCAGCCTCCTGCGTGATCTCTGGCTTGTCCTGAAGCACGGGCCGCCGTGAACCCGGTACTTAGGAGCTGGAGAGGGAGGTGGGTTTAGGGTTTAGGGTTTTAGGGTTTAGGGTTTTAGGGTTTTAGGGTTTTGGGGTTTTAGGGTTTTAGGGTTTTAGGGTTTTAGGGTTTTGGGGTTTTGGGGTTTTAGGGTTTTAGGGTTTTAGGGTTGAGGGTCTGGGGCTTCGGGCTAGGGTCTACTTAGAAGCTCGTGTGGCTTAGTATGTCTGCTTAGTATGCCCTAAAACCCCGATTCTAATCCCCATAACCCACCTTACTAACCCTACATACCAAGTTAAAAGGGCTTCCAAGTACACCCCGAGGCCTGCGGGTTCTGAGTTGGGATTAGGCACCTTATACTATGCCCTTTAAAGGGTTCTACAGGGCACCTAATTCCCCATGCCCTACGATGAACCAGTAAGCGCATCCTACTTGAAGGCTCATGCGACTTACCGGACTTGTGAGTACTCTCTGGTTAGGTTGTGTCTGGGATGGCATTCCAGACCCTTTTGGGAAACGCTTCGGCCGTGCCATAGGGGGTATAGGAGCGCATGAACGGTTCAGCTGGGTTTAGGGTTTGGGGGATCCTTGGAATGTTGAACCCGAAGCCCTAAACCCTAAACCCTAAGCCCCAAACCCTAAACCCTAAACCCCAAAAACCCTAAGCCCTAAACCTCAGACCCTAAACCCTGAACCCTAAGCCCCAAACCCTAAGCCCAGCCCAACATCCCAGCACAGAAGAACCCGCTGGGAGGCCCGGGATGCCCCCACCCCGCACCCACCCGCCAACGCAAGAAACGGAATGTACGTTGCAGCCCTAAACCCCAGCCCTAAACCCTAAACCCTAAACCCTAGACCCTAAACCCCAAACCCTAAACCCGAGCCCTACACCCCAAACCCTGAACCTTGGACTGAAAACCGCCCCCAACCCAGAACAACCCATACATGCTTGGCCCAACTGCCCCTAAGGGAGGGGTCGGCAAAAACACTACTCGTAATCCCTTCTGATCCCGGTATAGTTATACTTACGATAATAATTCACCCTCCCCCCCCCCCAACAAAACAAAACTATTCTGATCATTAAGGCCCCCTATTTTACACTCCTGCAAGGTGTTGCCTTTTCCAAAAGGAAGCCGCTTATAAATACACTCACCAGTATTAATAAAGGAACCATCTTTCCACTGACCATGAACAGAGAAGCACTCAGACATTTCTATCGAACAGCAGGGTCCTACACCTAAGCAACCCGGAGCCCTAAACCCTAAACCCTAGAGTAGGGTTTTAGGGTTTAGGGTTTGGAGTTTTAGGGTTTAGGAGGCCCTCGAACAGGGCACCGTAGTTGGGGCTTCGGCTTCTTCTTTCGTTTCGCGCAGCACTGGGCCCTCTGTTGGACGCGTGATTGAGCCCTGAGAGGCCCATCCCTTTCTTCAGGGGATTGAGAGCTCGAGTTTTTTTGTGGCAGAAAGGGTGACCCCAATCCCTATACCCTAAACCCTAAACCCCTAACCCCAATCCCTAACTTGAGCTTCTGGAAACAAGCCCTAAACCCTAAACCCTAAACACGTGATCGCGCCTGAAAAAGCTGGTGGCGCGCCCCTTTCAGCACCTTCAAGTACCTCGGTCCGAGATTTAGAGGGGGTTCAGGGTTTTGGGGTTTTGGGTTTAGGGATGAGGGTGTAGGGATTGATGTGTAGGATTCCAGCCAGAGAATGCGCCCAAACCATGGACGTGCGAGCATCAACTGCCATCCCATCCTCTACCCCCTTCCCCTTTCCCCCCTCTAAGATAGCTACATGGTCTTGTGATGCCCTTGAATGGAGAACCTTTATATACAGATATATATATATATATATATATTATATAGAACCCTTATATACCCTCCTTATATGCCCTTTAGAGCTCCTTAATTTCGGACCAAGTACTAAATTCCCTTAGATCTGTCCAACTCGCCCAAAACTCGAAACTTTACTAAAACCTGAAACCCCTCCCTAAACCCTAAACCTTAATCTAGGTCCTAAAGCACTCGAATCCCCTCCAGCACTGCAGGCCTAAGCCCTAAATCCTAAACCCTAAACCCGAAACCCTAAACCCTAACCGCTGTGGACTCTGAGCACCCGGCTTATCCTCCGAGCCTGCGGTCAGGAAAAGATCAAAGGCCGCGCCCGTGTCAACCTCGAGGTCATGTCTCCAGCTAGGGTTTAGGGTTTAGGGTCTAGGGTCTAGGGTCAGGGTTTAGGGGCAGGAGTAGCCTAGGAATAAGTAGTGGTGCTCTTTTTGGTTGTCAGGTTTTTTTTTTTCAGGAACCTTAGCCCAAACAAAGAGAGTCTGGGCCGACTCTGGGTCTCAGAAAGTAGAACCCCCAACCGGCCAAGGATCTCAGGCGACAGTTACGGCAAGGAACCGCAGAGTGTTGTGATAGTCGCATTCAAGATTTGCTTTGGGGTTTAGGGCTTAGGTTGCGTGGTTTGGGAGCAAACGCGGTGCCATGAGCCGGATGCTCTGAAGATTCTGTGGAGTTTTGTGTTCTTTGACGGTGCGTGCCATACTTGCGCCCCCCCCCCCCCCCCCCGAAACCAATGCTTTCTGTTTCTCTGCGAAAAAAAACCTTCTTTCACATGTGCCATCTGCCGGCACTTGTTCAAGTCATTCCTGACAGTTCAGGTTTCTGCGGATATCAATCAGTGGTTTGACAACCAAAGATTCGAAGACCACCTCGAACCCTCCAGAAAAATCTAGGTATTTCGGTTTAGGGTTTAGGGTTTATAGGGTTTAGGGTACTATTCCCGAAGCCGCCCGCTGAGCACCCGGCTCGCACCTCCTTCTCTCCTGGCCGGGCCACAGGCTTCAGGCGACATGTGGCTGCCGGAACTCGGAACCCTAAACCCAAAACCATAAACCCCCGAACCTTTCCCTCAAGCACCCTAATTCCGCCCACCAACCCTTAGCCATTTATCCCTAAACCCCGAAACCTGAAACCCCTAAACACCGTTTTGGGCTTAGGGCGACTGAGGGATCTGGGCATTTGTAGGGTTAAGGGGATAAAAGCGTGAAGGGTTTAGGGATTAGGGTGTAGGGCTTCGGGGCTTGTCAGCTCTGAATGGGCCCTACATCATGCGATCCTGACAGGTAGCCCCTCCAACACTGCTTGAAGGGGTGGGCGAGTATGCGACTATCGGAAGGAGTTGACCTCGCACGCTCCAGCACTCGATTCCCGCTCGATTCGGAATTTCGTACATGCCGGTAGTGTCCACGCCGAGGGCCTCCAGGGACTTTTCTACCAGTTTTTTGCGGTTCGCGGAAGTGCGAAGCCCCTCGGGTAAAGCCTTCTGCTCCATGGCGGGCCTTCAGGGTGTTCAGGATGTAGTCTATGCCACCCTCGCTGTTGATTCCACGGGTGTATGCTCCAACTCAGCCTCTGCTTCTCCGGGGAGGCTCGTGTAGAGAAGCAAGGAAGCCTCATGGTGAGGCATGTATGCAGCAGTCCGCGCCTTCCAGATCTCAACCTTCCTGGCCCCCACTGCGCATTTTTAAGTTTGAACTGAAACCATAAACCCCAAACCCTAAACTCGAGTTTAGGGTTTAGGGTTGAGGGTTTAGGGCTTAGGGATTAGGGTTGAGGGTTTAGGGTGTGGCAAGCAGAGCCCCGATGGGCCTATGATCATGGCGAGCGGGGCTTTGAACTTCTTTTGGTTCTCCTCGGCTGTGCGTGGCGTTGCAGCATGCTCGATTTAGGGTTTAGGGTTTAGGGAGAGCGGAGTAGGATACACGGCACATCCCAAGGGTACCCATTGCAAAAGAAGCTGGCGAAAGTCACACGAACTGCCAAGGAGGTAGAAAGGCAAGCTACGCAGGTTTGGCTCGTATGTGAACGGAACAATCTGCTGCTGTGTCTCTCCGGATGAAGCTAAAACCCTAAACCCCGAACCCTAAACCCTCAACGTGCTGAAGCCCTCGACTTTAAGCTGCCCTGAAACCCTGAAACCGTAAACCCCCAAACCCCTCAAAACCCTAAACCCCTGAACCCCCCAAACCCCTAAACCCGCCAAACCCCCGAAAAGCCCAAACCCCGAAACCCCTCAGCCGATTTGAACTCCAGCCGCCGGGTTGTTCACAAACTCCCCTAATTTATGGAGGGGCCGTAAGGGAATATTTTTTTAATGCTTATTCCGACCCCTCAATCAAGCAAGCACAGTCCAGTCGCCGGGTTGTTCACAAACTCCATGGCTTGCAAACTCTGTGCGCCGGTCCTGGGGTTGGAGGTTCATGGGTACTTATTAGGGTTTAGGGTTTAGGGGTTTAGGGTTTAGGATTTAGGGTTTAGGATTTAGGGGTTAGGGGTTAGGGTTTTAGGTTTTAGGGTTTAGGGTACAGGGTGAAATATATCTGTACTTTTCACCTACTTAGGGGACTTAGGGAGCTTATGAGTACAGCTATAAATTGGGGCCATAAGTACCCCATGAACCTCCAAGTAGGGTTGGAGAGTGCGGAGATGTCACATCTTCACGTCGTTCGCCCCAAACTTTACGATAAGGTTTGGGGCTTACAGGGTTTATGTGTTTTTTTTTCCTTCACTCCTTTTCGGGCGAGCTTACAGCTAGGGTAGGTTACGAAACCGAGGGTTTAGGATTTAGGGCCCTACGGACCACTCCCCAAGGCTCCCCCAGGCTTCCCTTAAGGTTTTTCTAGGTACCTACCCTCCATGAAGCCCCCCTAAACCCTAAACCCTAAACCCCAAACCCTTAACCCTTAAGAACCCTAGAAGTTGATGTTTCTGGGGTTGCAGTGTGGTCCTCACGTGCATCGGCGCATCGAGGACGCGGAGGACGATGGGGTCTGCCTCGCTCCCACCACTGCTTGTGAAGAGTTTCGTAGGGTTTAGGGTTTAGGGTTTAGGGTTTAGGGTTTACGGTTTAGGGTCTAGGGTATCTTCCCTTTCCCCAATGGAAGGGGCTGTTTGCTGCTTTTGCTTGCCTTCTTCGCGGCGGCTGGGGCCTCTGCGGCACACTTTTGTGCGCTACCTAGGGGCCCTCGGTTCGGGTTCCCTCTTTTGGGATCCTTATCAAGGACCGCCCTGGAAAAATGCTCCAAGACCATGATCCTCTTAAACCCACTAAGGGAAGACGTAAGCAAGCGGAGCGGGTCCTGACCCGGTTTGGTCCGGTTTAGGTTTCGGGTTTAGGGTCACACTTTCCTTGGGCTTCCCTCTTTGAAAGCCCCCAAGCCTACACAAAACATCCGTCTGGGGTCTGCAGTGTTGGCCCGAACATGGAGCCCTTTACCTCGGGCACCTCATACCTTATAACATATGATCTAATATGTTCAAAGGGTTCCTGTTTCTGAATCGTACAAGCCAGAAATGAGGACCCCTCCTCCAAACCCTAAACCCTTCTGAAATGGCGTCGCTGAAAACGTCCCTTCGGCACTTCGGCACAAAGCACAGAGTCTACCACAACTAGGCTACTGGGGAGGCAAGAAGCTATCAGGAAGCAGACCCTGCCACATCAAAAGGGGAGACCGGCAATTTGGGCTTCGGGCTTTCAGGCCGGTCGAGTTCGGGAGGTATCTGACCCCCCCCCCCCCCCCCCCCGCGAACCCCCTGCGCGCAGAGGGCGTATTGCAGCCGACCCAAACCCTAACCCCCTCCCTCCCCCACCCCTCCACACCCCCAATACAGCTGGCCCTAAACCCAAACCCCCTCAACCCTAAACCCTAAGGCCTAAAGCCCTAAACCCTGCACAAGCCTTCCCCGCCGCCGCCCAGCGAGGATCCCCGAATGCCTCATCAAAGGTGGACCTTGACATCATATGGCTTTAGGGCTTTGTTGTCCAAGGGGGGTTTAGGGTTTAGGGTTTAGGGTTTAGGGTTTAGGGTTTAGGGTGACCCTGAGCCCTACATCCTACAGAAAGCAGGCCTGGCTCGGGGCGAAGGGCTCCTGGGGTGTCTCAGGCAACCTGACTTTGTTTTCAGAGCACCTGATTCCTTATTGAGACCAAAACCCTAAACCCTAAACCCGAAACCCTAAACCCTAAACCCTAATTCCTTATTCAGACCAAGTGAGTTGATGCCCTTCCCACCCCCCCGAGAGTCATAAGGCCCACCCCTACAACCCTAAACCCGGCATCTTCGTGTCAAGAGACCCCCCTTCCCCCCCCACCCTTTAGTCGATGTACCCCTCGGGCTTACGAACGGAAGACAGAACCCACAGCCCTAAGTCCAAAAACCATAAATCCCAAACCCTAAACCCTAAACCCTAAACCCTAAACCCTAAACACTGAATCCCAAGCCTAAGGTCTTGGAACCCTTCGAATTCCAAGGAAAACCTCCCCGCCAAAAGGCAACCCTTCAGTTCACAGGGGCCAACCTATGCCTTAACAAGCCGGAACCCTAAACCCTAAACCCTAAACCCTAAACCCTAAACCCTAACCCTAAACCCTAAATCTTCGGGATCCTAGGAGAAGGCTCAGCCAGGTACTTGACGTCAACACCCGGCAGGGGCAGCTTCGGAAAAAACCGGGACCTTGGCATCAGGAGTTGCTACGCTTCAGGCTTTCGTAGCTTGTGTGGTTCAGGATTCTTGGCTGCACTCAGGAGGGTAGCTATAAATTTAATTTTTAGCTGCCTTCTTAAGAAACCCAATAAACCCAAAAAGGCTAAAGATGTAAAGTTACAGTAAAGCACCACAAAGGATTGAGGCTTGAGGGCACAAGTTTCTGAAGGAAAAGCGAAGGTTGAACATGCGGGGTTTGAGGGTGGGCTTGGAGCTTCGGGTTGTGGATTGAGGCCTTAGTCTCCTTGGGTGTGAAGGCCAAGGGGCGTGGGGGTTTCGGATTTAGGGGGTTGTTCCGGGTTCTGCTCTGTTTGGTCTTACGCAGGTATTGTAAACCCTCAAAACCACAACCCTAAACCTTAAACCCTGCAGAGACGCTCCTCGGTGGGTTTTTGGTAGAAACCCAGAACCTGAAGAAAAAGACGCCACCCTGAATTCAAGGGTCGCATTCAGGGTCCCGGTAGAGGCTGCCACCGGAAGCATGGAAAACCGTCGGACGATAAGGAGGTTGACTTGGGTTTAGAGGTCAGGCTTTAGGCTTGAGGGCTTGGGGTCTTCAGGGTTTAGGGTTTAGAAGGCTTCTGCAATGTGAGTCTTTGTTCACTTTCAGAGTCACCAAGCTAGCCCCATGTGTCGGAATTCTCTTAAGCTCTCCGCAGGATCTTGGCAATTCCGACCTGCGGCAAAGAAGGCTCTGCTCCCTTCAGGCCATGACTCGAAGCCTGCGAGTGTAATCCTAGACTCGAAAGATTCCCCGAAACCCGAAACCTGAAAATGAACCCTAAACCCTAAACCCTAAACCCTAAACCCTAAACCCTAAACCCTAAACCCTAAACCCTTCACAGCCCTTGAGTTGAATGCCTTGGACTGATGCAACCTCAAGTGCACTGGCATCTCGGCAGCCCCCCACACACACAAGAACCTCAAACTCCGAAACCCCAACCCCCTAAAGCTAAATTTGTTGGGGCTTGCAGGGTTTAATCGGGCTTTATAGGGTTTTGCAGAAGTATAAGGGTTTAAACCCCCAAACTCCAAGCCACAACACTTAGAGCCTGATTTAGGGTCGTTAACAACTAGAAGAGGGTTTTGGGGCTAGTATTGTATACTTATATAGCGACCAGAAGGGAACACCATTGGCAACTAACCCCAACCCTTAAATTTAAAGCCCGATATAGGGTCCTCAATGCTTAGAATGAGGCTTTGGGGGTTATTATCGTATAGATATATTTATGGTATACTTATATAGGGATCATACGGGAACACTGTTAGTGATCATGCCGACCCCTATATTAATCCCTGCAGCCCATTGTCTGCACTTAGCTTAAGAGCCACCCAAAAGAATAAACCATCTTCTTCCTTGTCAGGGTAGTGTAGGGTTGATCATCTTCTAGTTATTTGTTTTTTTTTTTTTTTTTTTTTTTTTTTTTTTTTGGGGGGGGGGGGGTTCTTAAGCAAATAGTAAATAGTAGGTGCATGGTTGCAGCCTCAAGCCCTACTAAAATCCTCCGGTTTGGGGTTGAGGCTCCAGGGTTTAGTTCGGGTTTCGGGTTGGGGGCTTGGGTTCCCAAGTTTAGGGTTCAGGGTTTCGGGTCGAGGTATTGCAACGACACCAAAGCCAAGAAAGGTGGCCGGTCTCCTAAACCTGACCTATCAGTCGGGTTTAGGGTTTAGGGTTTAGGGTTTAGGGTTTAGGGTTTAGGGTTTAGGGTTTAGGGTTTAGGGTTTAGGGTTTAGGGTCTTATAGCAGCTACAGCTTGCATGACCTATCAGTCGGGTTTAGGGTTTAGGGTTTAGGGTCTTATGACAGCTACAGCTTGGTAGCTCACCTCTTGAGCTCGTAGAAGACGCAGCAACTTCTACACAGGCCGAGTGGGCCTGGGGGGATTTACGAAAATAGGGGGGACCCCCGGAATAGAACTTTAAATAGTAGGATCCCCTTGTAACAAGGACCCGATAAGGTACCCCCCCAATCTCGGAAACCAGCAGGTAAAATCCAAACCGCCAACAGCAGCCTGAAGCCGCCCTGGCCGTTCACACTTTCAGAACTTTCTGACAAACACCTGGACCCAGGAGATACCTAAGGGGGTTTAGGGTTTAGGGTTTAGGGTTTAGGGTTTAGGGTTTAGGGTTTAGGGTGACCCAGGAGTAACCCAGGAATGCAAAAGGGTGCCATTTTTTGCATTAAAGGGGGTTGAAGGGAACCTTATAGACCTAAAACAGGGAATAAGGGCCTACTCTGGGTCCTAGACACTGAGGCCGGAGCCACGCAAGACGGCGGCATCCTCGATTTGTGAGGGAGGAGCGAAATACTTGGAGGATCCACTCAGCAAGTAGGCTCAGGGTTTAGGGTTTAGGGTTTAGGGTTTAGGGAATACAAAGTGGAGGTAACAGCCCTGATACCTTGAGTGGGGGGCTCTCTGACGTACCCACTTGCGACCCTCGAAATAGACAGATGCCATGAGAGATCTGATCTTCTGGCATGGAGTGACCTACTCGGAAGCTCGTTTTGACTGGGTTACGGGGATTCTAATGGGGATACCAAGCAGAATTACTAAGTCAAAAGAGCTTCTAAGTGGAGGGTTTAGGGTTTAGGCTTTTGGGATTGCTTTAGGGAGTGTAGGTTTCAGGTCGTGGATTGAGTCTGCACCGATGATGCAACACGTCTTTCCACAACGCCGCTGAGATAACTGCGGTTGGAAGCTACTACCCGTACAACCTACCAGACCTCCAAACCACCCTAAACCCTCGACCACCCTGAGTTTGGGCTGGAAAGCCTGGGGGCTACAACTTCCCAAGGTGCACAACCTGATAAACAAAACGGAATGGATGGCACGAGCCGAGCGTCATCTCTTTTTTGACCTTCCTTGGCTCAGAGCTCCGGGGTTGAGCGTGGAGGATGGCTATGGGCAGTTTCTCTAAGATAGGGTCCCTTCCTTTCTAGAGGCTCTACCTTGGACCCTTTAGGTTGTACCCTTGTTCCGGGGCTCTAAATGGGGAAGATGTTCTGAACTTAAACCCTAAACTCAAACCCTAAACCCTAAACCCTAAAATTCCCCCCCCCCCCCCCCAAACCAAAAAAAGAGGAACAAAAAAAAAAAAAACAAACCCCTGAAGCCCCACACCTTGCCAATCCTTGCCCCCGCTTCCAACCGCTGGAGCCTGGAAGCCAGGAGGCCTGAAGCTTGAAGTACATTCCCAAACCGGGGGCTGGGGTTTAGGGTTTAGGGTTTAGGGTTTAGGGTTTAGGGTTTAGGGTTTAGGGTTTAGGGTTTAGGGTTTAGGGTTTAGGGTTTAGGGTTTAGGATTTAGGGTTTAGGGTTTAGGGTTTATTTAGGGTTTACTTGGGGTTTAGGGTTTAGGGTTAGGGGCTTGAAGCCCAAAACCCTGCCATAAACTCGAAGTCTGATCCAAACTCTGAGCCTGAACCCTGCACCCTGAACCCTAAAGCCTAAACCCTACGCCCTAAACCGAAACCCTGAACCCTAAACCCCAAACCCGAAAGCCTAATATGATGGTCCAGGTGACACCACAGGACCGCAAAGGATGTACCCGGCGATCGGGGCTGGATCGAGGTCTGCTGCTGCCCTGTGGCAGGTCCGGTTGAAGGTTTAGGGTTTAGGGTTTAGGGTTTGGGGTCTGGGGTTTGGTTGGGGTTTAGGGTTTAGGGTTTCGGTGGAGTATCTGGGGGCTTGAGGGTGAAGGGATTTAGGGTGAGGGGATTTTGGGGGTTGTTAGGGGTTTTAGGCTTGGCTCCAAGCAAACCGCTCACCCTCAAACTATAGGTGATGTGTGACGCGATGTTGAGGAGAACTTTCCGGACATCCCTCCCACCACCTGTTCCCTCGCCCCTCCCCCCCCCCCTCCCCCCCCCCCCCCCCCCCTCCCTCCCCACCCCCCCCCCCCCCCTCCCCCCCCCCCCCCCCCTCCCCCCCCCCCCCCCCCCCCCACCCCAACCTACAAACCCCTAAAGCCTGAACCGTAAACCCAGAAACCCCGAAACCAAAGCCCTAAAACCCCTCTCAGCCCCCTAAACCCCTAAACCCTCGAAATCCTGAACCCCTAAACCCTAAACCCTTAAACCCTTAAACCCTTTTAAACCCTTTTAAACCCGTATAAACCCTTAAAACCCTTTTCATCCCTTAAACCCTTAAACCCTTACACCCCAAATCCTCTGAGAAGGCGCGCCGGCCAAGGCCGTGCCGAAGAACCACAAGCCCGCCAGCGGACTCGCCCAAGGCGAAAATGCGGAGGCTGGCGGGTTTGGGGGGGGGTGGGGGGTTGGGTTGTTTTTTGGTTTTTTTTTTTGGGGTTTTGGGGTGTAGGGTTTTAAGGGTTCAAGCCTTTTGGGGTTTTGGGCTTGAGGGGGGCCTCGGGCCTTTAAGGGCTTAGGGATTCAGGGTTTTTCTCGGGGCGTGCAGCTGATGTGCTAGATGGGGTTTAGGGCGCGGGGGGTGTCGCTTTTGGGGGTTTGGGGCTTCGGGTTTCTAAGGGTGCCGGGCTGGGGGGTTGCTTGTGCCCTAAACCCTAAACCCCAAACCCCAAACCCTAAATTATAAGGGAACCTTTGAACCCAAAAAATGGGACAAGGGGGACCACTGGGCTACCAGGGCAATCCGCCCTGCCTTGGATATCGCTTCTGCTCCTGGCGATTGCGGAAACAAGCGGCCGGAGGAAGGAGCAAAGGAACAAGAGCGATTGGTTTAGGGTTTAGGGGTTAGGGTTTAGAGCAACAAGAAGCAGACAAACAGACTTCATCCACGTGCCATCCGACACCCTGAACCCTAAACCCCAAACCCTAAACTCCAGTAGTCCTTAGATCGCCTTGGGCACTTGAGGAGTTTGGGTTTTACACGATTTTGGGGTTTATCAAGGGAATCAAGCTCGGACCCCCAAGGATGTTCCCCTGAGATACTCCTACCGAGGCTTATGTTACCTACAGCAGTCCACAACACCCAAGGGTACAACCTGGAGTCCAAGGTACAACCCCAAGAGTTCGTGTTTTTCGGGTTTTGCACTTTTGGGGTTCCATGGTGCTGAAGGCTCAGGTCGTTTGGTTTGGGCTTAGGGACAAGAGGGATTAGGTCAGGCCTCTTGGGCTTTGAGTTTCCCAGCTTTTGTAAGGGGGAGGGGCGGGGGGGGGGGGGCGTAAGCCCTACGCCCTAACTGCAGTCGATGGGGGGGGGGGGGGGGGGGGGGGGGGGGGGGGGTTCCGAAAAATTGGGCAGTTGCCAGTTTCGGAGGCTCCTTTTCAGAAGCTCTGATTGGTTTTTAATAAGTTTTTAAGTACCACGAATGTTCAAGGTAGGCGCGCGACCCCAAGGCTTAGGAGGATCATACTCGGGTGTACTTCTCAGAGAGTCTTCAGGGCTATCCGAGTGTGATGTCAAAGATTCTTCGCCGCGTTAAAGCCCTAATGTCACCCTTGTACAAGTTCTTAATGAGGATTATAGTACCCCCCCCCCCCCCCCCCCCCCCCCCCCCCCCCCTCCCCCCCCCCCCCCCCCAACCCACCCTACTATATTCCTGAGTAGTAAGGACTGCTCGGAAAAGGGGGTCTCCCCAACCTAGATGTTTGGGCATCCGGACTCTTGAGGCGCCTAAACCCAAAACCCTAAAACCCTAAACCCCTCAAACCCAAAAAACCCTAAATCCCTCAAACCCTACTGATGCTTGGGGATCCGGAATCTTGAGGCCCCTTGGCCGACTGTTGGTCAGTAGGGAATGAAGGAATGGGGTACCCTATACAATCCCTTCTTAAAGGAGTATATATATATATATATTCCCTGATTCCCTAAACCCTAAACCCTAAACCCTAAACCCAAAACCCAAAACCCAAAACCCAAAACCCTAAACCCTAAACCACCAACAGTAAGTTGGCCGACTGGGTTGACTGACCTCCTCGGCCAGCTTCTGAAGATCCGCCACGACGTCGCCGAAGCTGTCGACGTAGCCAGGGGCCTCGCCCTCCTTGGATTGTTGAAGCTTAGGGTTTAGGGTTTTGGGGTTTAGGGTTTAGGGCTTGGGGTTTAGGGTTTAAGGTTTAGGGCTTTTAAGGTTGAGGCTTGTAAGGGTTTCGGGTTCAGGGCCTTGGTAGAGTGCAGGGACATAGGCTGGTTGAGGACGGAGCTTTTTGCTTATCCTAGTTCCCCAAAGAAGTGCTCGCACTTCTGGGTTCATCTTCTCTGGAGAGTAAAGAGACTAGGCTGCCCAGTAACCTAGGCTTAAAAAGGGTGCCCTAGGGCACTACTGGGCATGCTAGGAGAACTCGCTATGCAGCGGCGGCCGCGCGTGCGAGAGGGTTTGCAGCTTCAGGTTTAGAATTTGAGGCCAAGCCTAAACCCTAAACCTTAAACCCTAAACCCTAAACCCTAAATCCTAAATCCCTAAACCCTAGACCCTGAACCCCAGCACCCGAAAGGGGATTTGCCTTGTGGCCGACCCAAGAGGCCCTTGAGATCTATGGGCTGTGTTGTTTTTGTTTCATTTGCCTCTTACCTCAAAGTTTGGTGTTCAGGCTTAAGCAACATTCCCTCCCACAGTACAGGGCTTAGGTTCAAGCATATTTTTCCTCTTAGCTTAAGGTTTGTTGTTCAGGTTTTCCGCCTTTAAAAGTTGCAGGTTTCCCAGTAACGTGGCTTAGGGCTCCAGGAGCCCTCCTCAACCCTAAACCCTAAACCCTAAACCCTAAACCCTAAACCCTAAACCCTAAACCCTAAACCCTAAACCCTAAACCCTAAACCCTCAGAGGCTAAGCCGGCCCAGCTTCAGAGTAGCCCATGCCAACCTCGGGCTCTTTTTGCTGCTGGAGGCGGGCCAACCAGGGGCTTGAAACTCTAGACCCTAAACCTTAAGTCCTGAACCCTCAACCCTAAACCCTAAAAAGAGAAGGGGCTTGAAACTCTAGACCCTCAACCCTCAAGATTCAAACCCTAAGCTTTGAACCCCAAAAGCTCCTTGAAGCTGGCAGGGCGTTTTAGGTCTTAGGTTACTGCAAGGTAACCCCTTTGCGGTGAAGCTTGGGCTTATGGTCGGGCTCCATGAGCTTTTCAGAAATTGTAACTTGTTCTCTCGAATGCCCTCCGAAACCCTAAGTTAAACCCTAAACCCTAAACCCTAAACCCCAAACCCCAAACCCCAAACCCCAAACCCCAAGCCCTGAGTCGAAGAGGAAGAGCCCAGACCAGAATGTGAAAACCAAGAGCTGCAGCAACCGGCAGACTCCTGGCTGGCTAGACAACAGAACTTCCTCATTCAGGGTACTTGCAGCCCTACCACACCGACCCTGAACCCTGAACCATTTTAGGTTCGGGGTGCCAGCCGCCCGAAGGGTTTAGGATGGTTTAGGGTCTAGAGGTTTCGGGGTAGCGCCCTTCAGGGTAAGCTCCATTCAAAACCGGCTAAGCCCCCAAAAAAGCTCGAGGTTTAGGGTTTAGGATTAGGGATAAGCTCCCTTCAATACCTGCTTAAGCCCCAAAAGTTCGAGGCTTAGGGTTTAGGGTTTAGGGTTTAAATTTAGGGCTTTAGAACCGCATGGCCCACCTGGTCGTACGCCACGGCCGCGTATCCCGCCGAGAGCAGCGATTTTCCCAACAAATCGAAGTACCCGCTGTGCCTCACTTTCATGGGTTTCCCTACCACCCCTCCCCCCCCCCCCAAAAAAAAAAAAAGTTCGAGGTTTAGGGTTTAGGGTTTATAACCTTTATTCGGCTTAAGTATCCCTAAATTGGCTGAATTATGGGGGGAGGGGTAGTGTAAAGGCGGGTAGCAGGAGAACCCATGACACTTCAGGGATGGCAGGAGGGACCACCCCAGTTTGGGGGTCCCTTTTGATAGAAAAGGGTTTAGGGTTTAGGGTTTAGGGCTTAGGGTTTAGGGATGGCCCATACTTCGTTCCTATAAGCAAGGGACCATGCTCAAGGGCCCATGGTTCCAACCTTAGATCATGGGTTCCCCTACTTACCCCCTCAATACTGCCCCCCTCCCCCCCGGCCCAGGTTTCCCCCTCTTACTGGCCCAAAACCCATGGAAATAAAAGTTGAAACTTTCAGAATAAACTACCTTACAAGAAGCCCAAAAGTTGAAAAGTTGGGTTTTGAGCCAGTAAGCCCTTTTTAAGGCTATTTAGGGATAAGTAGGCCTAGTTAAGGTGATTCAAGGGGTGGGGAACCCCTGATGAGAGTCTGGGGGGTTGAGGAGGTTTGGTTTAGGGGCGTTGAGGCCCAAAAGATCCCTCAAAGACCCAAAGGTAGAAAGGGCTTTGAGAGGCCACCAGCTGAACCAAAAACCCTAAACCGCAAACGCCTACTACACCCTATAAACCCTAAACCCTAAACCCTAGAACCCTAAACCCCAACCTCCCCACCCCCGGAAAAAAAAGGCCCCACACTGAGACGCCGGCCACCCTGCCCCTCCGTGGACGATGAGAAGCAGCGCTTTGGGAGTGGAGGGAGGCTCCTCGTTGGGGCTTGGGGTTTAGGGTTTAGGGTTTAAGGTTTAGGGCAACTATCAGCAGATGATCTCGGGTTGTTTCTGGGACTCATTTTCTCTGGGGTCTTGGGGGGCGCTTGTCGCCTTGTTGGAACTTCCAGTCTAAGGGTTAGGCGGACTCCTCCCAAAGACCAAGCTGCTTTGAGGTGCAAGGGCGCTTCTGGGTAGTCCTCTAAATTAGGGTCCCTTGCAGGGTCCTTCTTTAAGGGTGCCATACTACAAAGAGGGACCCAAAAAGGGACCCCAGTTTAGAGAACTACCCTCAGACCCCAAGTAGAAGAGCCCAACCTACTTGGAGGTTCATAGGGTTTAAGGGTTTCTGGGTACTTAGAGCTGTGCTGAAATTTTGGGAAGAATGCTGCATTGTGCTGCTTCTCAGGAGCCTGAAGCAAAAGCTAGTAAGCTAGTATTTCCGGCTTTCCAGAGCATAGCACCACCAACAAATCAGTGGGCTGAGAGATCAGTCAGCCTTGTCACAACTTCCCATAGAACCGTGAAGAAAATCTTGGCCACCATGTGTCCACCATTTAGTCGCGGACCGTACCCATGCTGCTGATGCAGGTCAAGCAAGTACCCTTAACCCCCAAACCCTAAACCCTAAACCCTAAACCCTAAACCCTAAACCCTAAACCCTAAACCCTAAACCCTAAACCCTAAACCCTAAACCCTAAACCCTAAACCCTACCTCGCCGACACACACACACACACACACACAACTCCGAAAGCCCCACTGAGCCCCAAATGGCCCCAAAGAGCAGCAAACCCTATCATGTTGTGGCGTGCTTTCTTCAATCTTCATACAAACCCTAAACCCTAAACCCTAAACCCTAAACCCTAAACCCTAAACCCTAAACCCTAAACCCTAAACCTGAGGAGCGCCCGAACAGATCGAGGAGCCCAACGTCGCAGGGCAATGCGGAAACCTGCAGTTGCCGAAGCTTGCCCAGTAGCTTCGGACTATAGGAAAGGATTTAGGGTTTCGGAGTGGTTTAGGGTTTCTGCTGTCATTCTCGGGAACTCAACCGAGGCAGCAAAGAAGTCGGTACCTAGAGCCCAAAAACTTCCTCGAGGGTACCCTAACTCCCTAAACCCTGCAGACCCTGACTCCCAATTTAAACCCTGGACCCTGAGAACCCGTTAAGAGAAGGCCCTGGCTGGAAGAACCCCTGCAACCCCAAGAGGGTTTGGAGGGTTTCTAGGGTTTAAAGCGTTCGTGTTGGGGCTGTGGCGCTACGAACTCCGGGTCCTATTCTGAATGTCAAGGGACTAAAGGCGGGAGGGACCCTTATGAAAACCACCTTCTGGCCATTTAGGGGTAGTTTGGGGGCTACTTAGGTACATAGGGACGATATACGGCCCTAAACCCTAAACCCTAAGCCCGTTACATAGGGGAATAAGATTGAGGTTCCCTTCTAGGGGGCTTTTCCTGTTTCTCCTCAAGAATGCTCCCCGAGCCAGCACCATGAGCCTCAATGGGTTTAGGTTTAGGGTTTAGGGCTTACGGTTTAGGGTTCAGGGTTTAGGGCCAAGTGTGCTGGCATTTTGGCCTTTGCTCTACTTGCTGGCATTCCTCTTCGCTTTTGGCTATCTAGGCCGAGCTAGGACACCGGAAACCTCTAGTCCCAAAGCCCTACTCCCCCCCTAAACCCCCAGCCCGAAACCCTAAACCCCAAACCCTAAACCCTAAACCCCTAAACCCTAAACCCCAAACCCTAAACCCTAAACCCCTAAACCCTTCCTCCCGACGGCCTTTTGAAGACTCCGCGAAGCTGGACGGCTGCCCTAGTGGGGCAAACTCCATCGCGGCACCGCTGGCAGCAGCTTCGTTGGGCATCCGGGAGAAAGAGGAGCGCTAAGCCCTAAACCCTAAACCCTAAACCCTAAACCCTAAACCCTAAACCCTAAAAGAGCGTTACCCGATTTTACACCATTGCACTACATGCCAGGCTTTTTGACTACGGTAGATCTCTTTGCCAAGTAGACGCGTATACATGTATGCCGAGAGAAAACATCTCCGGGGCGCAGCGCGAAGTGGCTGCGGATCCTCGGTGTTCAGGTATGCTCCTACCTCAAGAAACCACATGAAACCCCAAAAAGGGTTTAAGTGGGTCCACATACCTGAATAGGGGGTGATAGAAGTACAGGGCATCTGAAAAGCACAACCCTAAAGTGGTTTAAATGGATGCACATACCAGAATGGGGGTTATAGTAGTATAGGGTACATGACCAGCAAGTTCATGGTTAAGGTGGTCTTCAAGGTAGGGTCATACTGGCGTAGGGCTGAGGTTTAAGGGTACGCAGAACCCCAATACAAAATTGCACAACAAAGCCCCCGACGTCCCCCAAGTAGGTTATAAGTAGACAGATCATTGGGCTATAAGTACTCATGAACCTCCGAGTAGGATTGATGGGCCTTCGTATGTGCGGTCTGGAGGGTCTTGCAAGGTTTAGGGCCTCGGGCTTTTCAAGTTCTCCTAAGCGGCTCAGGCTTCGCCCGCCCCCCGCCCGCCCACCCCCAAGTACCGTAGTTCAAGCTTGGGGAGGGGAGTTTGTCAGGGGGAGTAGCAGGGGAAACCCCCAACCCCCAACCCACAACCCCCAACCCTCAACTCTCATTCCTCAACCCCAAACCTAGACTAGTGCATGGTTGGGAGAAGATCAAAAATCTAAACTGCTATTCCTTATAGGGTGTAAGGTACCCTTATAAAGATGCAAAATGGTACCCCCAACTATGGCAAGCCTAGAGAGCTAGCTGCCCACCAGGTGCAGAGATGCAGGCCTCCGCATCTTGCATCACATCAGCTGGGGCCTCGTCATGGAAGGCACCTGCGAGAGCTTGGGTTTGAGAAAGTGAGGGGTTTAGGGTTTAGGGTTTAGGGTTTAGGGTTTAGGGTTTAGATTTTTCGGGGTCTTTGGGCTTCGATTTTAAGGCTTGGGGCTTGGGGGGTTTAGGGCTCGTGGCTCTTGAGGGCCTGAGGTTTCCAGGGCTTTGGGAAGGCCGGCATGTGGGAGGCTGATCGACAGCCAGGGGGCCGCTTTCAGGCAAAACCCTAAGCCCTAAGCCATAAGCCCTAAACCCTAAACCCTAAGCCCTAAACCCTAAACCCTGAAAGAGACCCTGACATGAGCCCACATTTTAGATCAACCATTAAACCCTATAAGGGTATTTGCATGGTCCCTCAGTATGGGCCCTTGAATATATATATGAGAGAGAAACCTTTCGGGTCTATTTGGCTTCTTTCTTGTTTCTTATTATCTATTAAGAATTTAAATAAATTAAATAATGCAAAGAATTTAAATACCTTAAAGAATTCAAATATTTGAATTCTGAATCCCATTTGAAACATTTAACACAGAGTTCAGAATTCAAAGAATTCAAAGAATTCAATTATTTGCATTCTGAACCCCATTTGAATTATTTTTAAAGGGGTTCAGAATTCAAAGAATTTAAAGAATTCAATTATTTGAATTCGGAACCCCATTTGAATTATTTAATTAGGGTTTCAGAATTCAAAGAATTCAAAGAATTTAAATGGGTCGATTTGAATTCTTTGAATTCTTTGAATTCTTTGAATTCTTTGAATTATTCAAATGGTGGTTCTTTGGTCGGGATCCTAGATATGATTTGAATTCTGAAGCCGATTTGAATTATTTAAATAGGGGTTCAGAATTCAAAGAATTCAAAGAATTCAAATCGATTAAAGAAAAAGGGTAGGCCACCCTATTTAAATAATTCAAAGAATTCAAAGAATTCAAAGAATTCAAATATTTGAATTCTGAACCCTATTTGAATTATTTAAAAAGGGGTTCAGAATTCAAAGAATTTAAAGAATTCAATTATTTGAATTCGGAACCCTATTTGAATTATTTATTTAGGGTTTCAGAATTCAAAAAATTCAAAGAATTTAAATGGGTCGATTTGAATTCTTTGAATTCATTGAATTCTTTGAATTATTCAAATGGTGGTTCTTTGGTCGGGATCCTAGATATGATTTGAATTCTGAAGCCGATTTGAATTATTTAAATAGGGGTTCAGAATTCAAAGAATTCAAAGAATTCAAATCGATTAAAGAAAAAGGGTAGGCCACCCTATTTAAATAATTCAAAGAATTCAAAGAATTCAAAGAATTCAAATATTTGAATTCTGAACCCTATTTGAATTATTTAAAAAGGGGTTCAGAATTCAAAGAATTTAAAGAATTCAATTATTTGAATTCGGAACCCTATTTGAATTATTTATTTAGGGTTTCAGAATTCAAAAAATTCAAAGAATTTAAATGGGTCGATTTGAATTCTTTGAATTCATTGAATTCTTTGAATTATTCAAATGGTGGTTCTTTGGTCGGGATCCTAGATATGATTTGAATTCTGAAGCCGATTTGAATTATTTAAATAGGGGTTCAGAATTCAAAGAATTCAAAGAATTCAAATCGATTAAAGAAAAAGGGTAGGCCACCTTATTTAAATAATTCAAAGAATTCAAAGAATTCTAATATTTGAATTCTGAACCCCATTTGAATTATTTAAAAAGGGGTTCAGAATTCAAAGAATTTAAAGAATTCAATTATTTTAATTCGGAACCCCATTTGAATTATTTAATTAGGGTTTCAGAATTCAAAGAATTCAAATGGGTCGATTTGAATTCTTTGAATTCTTTGAATTCTTTGAATTCTTTGAATTCTTTGAATTCTTTGAATTATTCAAATGGTGGTTCTTTGGTCGGGATCCTGGATATGATTTGAATTCTGAAGCCGATTTGAATTATTTAAATAGGGGTTCAGAATTCAAAGAATTCACAGAATTCAAATCGATTAAAGAAAAAGGGTAGGCCACCTTATTTAAATAATTCAAAGAATTCAAAGAATTCGAAGAATTCAAATATTTGAATTCCGACCCCCATTTGAATTATTTCAAAAGGGGTTCAGAATTCAAAGAATTTAAAGAATTCAATTATTTGAATTCGGAACCCCATTTGAATTATTTAATTAGGGTTTCAGAATTCAAAGAATTCAAATGGGTCGATTTGAATTCTTTGAATTCTTTGAATTCTTTGAATTCTTTGAATTATTCAAATGGTGGTTCTTTGGTCGGGATCCTGGATATGATTTGAATTCTGAAGCCGATTTGAATTATTTAAATAGGGGTTCAGAATTCAAAGAATTCAAAGAATTCAAATCGATTAAAGAAATGGGAGGCCATCTATTTAAACAATTCAAAGAATTCAAAGAATTTAAAGAATTCAAATATTTGAATTCGGAACCCCATTTGAATTATTTAAAAAGGGGTTCAGAATTCAAAGAATTCAAAGAATTCAAATGATTTGGCCAAATTTTGCCGGGCAGCTTTCGGGCAAAATTTGGCCAAATCGGGCTGCTCTCGTTTGCGATGAGAAATGCGCGGCTCGATTTGGCCAAATTTTGCCGGGCAGCTTTCGGGCAAAATTTGGCCAAATCGGGCTGCTCTCGTTTGCGATGAGAAATGCGCGGCTCGATTTGGCCAAATTTTGCCGGGCAGCTTTCGGGCAAAATTTGGCCAAATCGGGCTGCTCTTCGTAGGCGATGAGAAATGCGCGGCTCGATTTGGCCAAATTTTGCCGGGGAGCTTTCAGGCAAAAATTAGCCAAAACAGGCTGCTCTCGTAGGCGATGAGAATTGCGCGGCTCGATTTGGCCAAATTTTGCCGGGCAGCTTTCGGGCAAAATTTGGCCAAATCGGGCTGCTCTTCGTTTGCGAGGAGAAATGCGCGGCTCGATTTGGCCAAATTTTGCCGGGCAGCTTTCGGGCAAAATTTGGCCAAATCGGGTTGCTCTCGTTTGCGATGAGAAGTGCGCGGCTCGATTTGGCCAAATTTTGCCGGGCAGCTTTCGGGCAAAATTTGGCCAAATCGGGCTGCTCTCGTTTGCGATGAGAAGTGCGCGGCTCGATTTGGCCAAATTTTGCCGGGCAGCTTTCGGGCAAAATTTGGCCAAATCGGGCTGCTCTCGTTTGCGATGAGAAGTGCGCGGCTCGATTTGGCCAAATTTTGCCGGGCAGCTTTCGGGCAAAATTTGGCCAAATCGGGCTGCTCTCGTTTGCGATGAGACATGCGCGGCCAAATTTTGCCGGAGATAGTTTAGATAGTTTACGTAGTTGTGGGCTCCACCCGACCCATTTGAAGTATTTGAATATGGGTTCAGAATTCAAATAATTCAAAGAGTTCAAATGGATCACGGAAGAATTAGAGGAGAGGCCACCCTATTTGAATAATTTAAAGAATTCAAAGAATACAAATGACCCATTTAAATTCTGAGACACCATTTGAATTTTTTAAATAGGGGTTCAGAATTCAAATAATTCAAATGAGTCGATTTGAATTATTTAAATTATTGAAATTCTTTGAATTATTTAAATTATTCAAATAGAGGTTCAGAATTCAAATAATACAAAGAATTCGAATCCACCCCCAGCCCCCCGGCCCCCTCCTCCCTCCCTTTCCCCCCCTCCCTCACCCTGTCCCTCTCTGCCTCTCTAGCCCATTCCAGTCCCTCCAGCCCTTCAACCCCTGCAACCCTGCCAGCCCACAGCCCACCCTGCAGCCCCTCCACCCCTCTCTCCCCCGCCCCTTCGCAAGCCTGCAAGCTGCAAGAGACAGGATCTGAAGAAGAGGAAGAAGGCACACACTACCCCCGTGTGTATCACACGAAAGCACACACTGAAATCATCAGGCGTCAAAGGACGTCGGGTGTAAGTCAGCCATTATACGAGACGAGCTCGCCTGACGAAAATATGCATGTGGTGATTATGATCCGAGTTCCACAACACAGAATTCAACGTGATCATATCTTTGCTCGTGCCATCTTCTGAACTTCATGACCAGTCTTTCATCCTTCATAATATTATTTGTCCGATTATTTAATCATTTTAAATGTTGTTTCCGACATATTGAATATAAAATAAGTGGGACATATGCAAACTGTATCGAACAAACTGGTAAGTATTTGAAAGACACCATTCGTAAGGGACGCGATGTAGGCATCTATCCACCAGATATACTCTTGCAGGAGTCTACAAATGCATCAAATCCGAAAGCAAAAAAAATGCAAAAACATTACTGAGTGTGATGTGCACTTCTAGTCAATCTGTTACATGTACAGTATATATGCTACGACTGGATATACATTACACATACCGTATCACCTATGTTTTTCTGACCCATGTAGAATAAAGAAACAAAACAACGTAAGTTTCTTTCATCTGGACTTGTAGTATCTGCTATGACCTATTGTCTCTCTAGCTCCTTCAGTTGCGAGTGCGTCCGATATTGTTAGCCTTAGTGCTCTACTCGTGGTAGTATCTGACCCGATGGCACGCCTTAGCTGTCTGTCTCTAGAACAAAACTACGCCTGATAAGTTCGCAACATAACCAATATATGGATGTATATATGCGCAGATATATACAACGCAGCCAGTAATATGTAAGAGTATGACATTATAAGAGATATCCAATAAGCGTATTCTGCATGCTGTCGTAAGACGGACGGATACTACAGTAAATCCAATTTTGTTTAAGTATTTGCTGAAAAACATTCTTCTTCTTATTCTTCTTCTTTTTATTTTCCGGATTAAGCGAATGGACCATGCGAGAAAGCTTAGATGAGTTCACTAAGATTAAGTTTGAGATTTTTTTAAGAAAATTAAAATGAATTGATTCTATAGTAAGTACTCGATCTTAGAATTTTAAGATAAGCAAGCCATACGTTTTCTAATATAATGGTTTTCTATATCAATAAATATATAACTAATTAATATTTTTTACATGAAAACAGAACTACTTCACCAATGTAGTGTGTGTACCAGTAAAAATCATGTCAAATCATAGAGACTAGAAAACAATTACATTAAATACTCTAGCCAAATATACACAAGTCTAATACCGAAACTTTAAACCATTAATTTGCGAGACTATGTTATTGAAGGTCGCTTATGTTAAGGGATGCATATCCGACAGGTTTCTCTTTCATATATACATATACTAGTTTTCATAGTATTGTCTTGCACGCTTGCGCGTCGCCGCCCTGCCCAGTCCTATCTGAGAAAAAACAACCTTTCACAATCGAGCCTTTAGCAGTGCATACATGAAATGTACCCAAGTTGAACAGACCCGGGTAGACTAAGAGGAGTGAAAAACCCACACACAATCAGGTTGGGAAGGGGGATGGGTGTCTGAAAACGTAAGGGCAGGTAAAAACATGAGGAAAATGTAAGACATGCTTGAGCATACTTGGGTCGTAGACCGAGTGGCTAACACTTGTTCAGTTTCTTGAAACGCCTGCTGGCTTCGCTGCGGTGTTCTGATAACTTATTCATAGGCTGAATTTTACGTACCACACATGCAAATGATCATATAGAAGAAAGATAACGGGCTGCGTTCCACATGCCTGTTTGCTGTGTGTCGACAGTTGCTGTCAGATGCCGAGAGACTTCAAATTAAAACGATCTGTAGGATCTGAGCATGTGCTTCAGATGAGGAATAAGGCACCACGACAGGAAGAAGAAGGATGATGTGACATTCTATCATTCTCTCTTCACACTCTTGTCGGCGGATCTACTCGATCATCTCCTCCCCTTCAGGGGTCAGCTTTGTGTGGAGCTATCGAAGGTAACGCTTGACAAATACAGTGTTCAGTTCGATGCTTAACTTGAGCTGCCAAAGGGCAACAGATTATGAGAGGGTTTTGTTTGGTGGTTTAGACGGACTTGTGTGTGCTCCCAGATGCAATGATGTTCAGAAAGTTGTGATGGTGCGAACACCTGTTTGGCCTGCTTAGCGTGGCCACGTTGCGGTACAGTTGCCCGCCTGAGCTCCCTGGCTCACTGTGGGGACGTTTGGGTACAGTTGCTCGCCTGACATCCCTGGCCTGCTTGGTGTAGAATATTTCGGTACAGTTGCTAGCCTGAGCATCCCTGGCCTGCTCCCTGTGGAGACTTTCCGGTACACTTGCTCGCATGACATCCCTGGCCTGCTTGGTGTAGCAATGTTTCGGTACATTTGTTCGCCTGAGCATTCTTGGCCTGCTCAGTGTGGCGACGTTCCGGCACACTTGCTCGCATGCCATCCCTGGCCTGCTTGGTGTAGCAACGTTTCGGTACAGTTGCTCGCCTGCTCAGTGTGGCGACGTTTCGGTGCAGTCGCTCGCATGACATCCCTGGCTTGCTTGGTGTAGAATGTTTCGGTACAGTTGCTCGCCTGCCCAGTGTGGCGACGTTTCGGTGCAGTTGCTCGCATGACATCCCTGGCTTGCTTGGTGTAGAATGTTTCGGTACAGTTGCTCGCCTGCTCAGTGTGGCGACGTTTCGGTGCAGTTGCTCGCATGACACCCTTGGCTTGCTTGGTGTAGAATGTTTCGGTACAGTTGCTCGCCTGAACATCCCTGGCCTGCTCAATGTGGCCCGTTCGGTACAGTTGCCCTTCTGACCCTCTCTTTGCCAGGTGGACCTGAGTCCCGAAAATGTCCTAAGCGTGCCTCTGTGGGGCGCATGACGTGTGTTCATGTCTCATGAGATGCGAATTACGTCACTCGTTGAGACGCAACGGGCCGTCCGCTGCCATGTGTTTGCTCGAGGGGGGATGGACAGAGCAGCTAGTGGGTGGAAGAGGTGCAGCCGATGCTATGGCACCTAAGGCTCCTTCACTCATCGATTACGATACGACAGCATGAAAGAATGCTACATTCGACTGATCGCAGGTGGTGCCCCCTCCGTGCCGAGCCCTTCCGAAGGCGCGCAGGTCGTATACAGTGGTATGGGCAGTGTCATGAACCTGCGTGAGAGTACCAAAGGATCCGGAGTGAATCGACCGGACGGTTGACGAAAACCCCAATGTTGCCTAGATGATTTGAGAGTAGACGCTTCTACGCACTCAATGATGTTAACGAGGTTAAAAGGACACAAGGTTCGTGCCAGAGGCATGTGGTTAGACAAGTTCAAACAAATTCAGTTTTCGACGTGGCCCTTGTTCGGTGTGCGCATTGCCTGCCGTTGTTTTCTCCGAATATTCTATTACATTGCACGGAGGTGGTTCCGCCGCCCAAGCGAGGGCTCGGCTCTTGTGAGGCGTGTTCTAGTCACAGACCGTCCTGTAAGCAGCCTTTGTTCCATGATGCCTGACGGAGGGGACTTTTCCACCGGCGTATCCGACCTGGGCAGACTTGGCGCGGTGCCTATCAGAGTGCTCATAAGGAGGAAACCAATACAAATGGCTGTGTTTCGTGTGAGCGAGGTGAGATGCCAAAGACTGGCTCGGGCCTTGCTACGAAGAAGTACAGCCAAAGGAGAGTAAACATCTATCAGGAAATCATGTTCGTCCGAGGCCAATGGACCTTCTCCTCCGCCTGGACCACCGCCTGCCACAAGCTCAGGAACAGTTCAGAACCCAACAACAAAAAAAATGTGAAGCCAAGGTCTACTTGCATCGGAAGAGAAAGGCTTGGTGTACCTGAAGTGAAACAGAAGTATGTTAGAAGATGTAATCTGGAGGCCGAGGACTACGATGTGCACGAAGGACAGAGTGTCGTGCGCTAAGTACAAGTAGTGTAGCCAGAATGACATGCACAAAGAAATTAACGAGATCCTCAGGCATTTGACAATGGGCTCACCGATGAGGCATGACCGAGTGGTGACGATAGCTCCCTATTGTGTCATGTGAGGACTAACGGGAGCCATGAGTATGTTTCGTCGATCGCTAGGCATCTGGCTTGAGCAACGAGGAAAAGGCCTGGATGCGTGACAAACTCAAGTGGCTCGAAGTATTCACTAATAGCCAGGCATCTGGCTCCGGGACAGTGGGAGAGGCATGACTGAGTGGCAACTATAGCTCATGGCTGTGTCATATCTGATTTCAGGTCTGGCGACGTGGACGAGCAAGAGGCATGAGCGTGTGCTCAACGGAAGCTCGTTAGCATGTCTTGATGAATTGCCAGGGGTCTGGCAACGAGGACGAGAACGAGGCATGAGTGCACAGCTAACGGAAGCTCAGTATTCTGTATTATCGAAGGCTCTTAGGGTTGTGGTTAGTTGTAGAACGAGCACCATCCAGGAGGGTAGAAGCCTGCAGCTAGAAATGGAGTTTAGGGATTCTGTGGCGTGGGTATCTGACGCCCCAAACTCTAAACCCTAAACCTTGACCCTGAACCTCAAACGTCAAACCTTAAATCTGCAACCCTGAGGCCACACACCTGTCGGGGGTGGCACTTACTTAGAGATGTAGCATGTATCCATCAACAGCCAGGCATCTGGCTTGGAGGAAGACGAGGAGGCATGACTGCATGGCACTGTTAGCAGTCTAGACTGCTGTCTGATTGGTTCGAGGCTGGAGGCCTCGTGGACGACACAGCGGAGGTCTGGCATAGGAGGATACGGAAACCGTAAAAAAATGTTCTGATCAGGATGGCGAGGAGGAGCACGGCGTCCTGCCGAACACTGAGGCTCGGTGTCTCATCAACTCCGTGCATGAGAAAACATGGGGGTCGTTTATGCAGGAGGAGGGAAAATCGACTTTGGCGTGCCGCTCTCAGAGTTACATGAGCGACAGCGATACCCGAGAAAAAATTCAACTGAGTAAGGGGTGGGACAGGAATGCCCAGAGCTTTTATAGTATGGGAAAACTTAGAAGCGACACCTTCAGTTCGTTAGCCATTGGGGAGAGCCAAATCCTTGCATTCTGCGAAAGCGAGAATTGTAGACACATCAAGCGTAAATGATTGATTCACAAAAAACTTCTAAGTATGGGATCACTTGGAAGCGATGCCATGTTGGTCCAGTAGCACCATCAGTCGATTTTGGGTCCTCCGTAATTGAAACTGTGAGGTTACGCCGAACAAGATCCCTGTGAATCTTGCCTTCGTGGAGCGAGGGCGCTTCCGCTCGCTTTTGCAGTCGAGCCCTTGGAGGACGGCATAGTCAAGGGTAAGTTGAGTGTTGCGAGATTGAGCGTAAACAGTGCGCGTGACATATGAGTTGGGGAGGAGAGACCGCGACCGCCGCATGTGGTGGACAAGAAGGAGTGAGCGGGCGGACTCTTGAGAAGGGCGAGGCAGCCCACAGCTCTGCACACCCTGGGATCCTTATAATCCTACCCTTAACCTGAAGGCATAAGCCCAAAGCCCTAAACTTTTAGAGTCGCTTAGGAGTGAATGGTTGGAATGGCTTCGGAGTCGTCTTCGAGGGCGTCTTATTCTGTTTGGGATCAAGTGTTTAGGCTAAACCCGAAGCCCTAACCCTAAACCCTAAACCCTAACTCTCAACCCTAAACCCTAAACCTTAACCCGCCAGGACCTTAAAGCCTTACAAGCTTCTAGACCGGCTCAGTTGCCTCGCCACGAATGAAGCACCAGGTGTGCAAGTGAGCAAGTGAAGGCTTCGCTGTCTTCGTCCTTGTGATGCGTTTGTAGGGGACCAAGGGTTTAGGGTTCAGGGTCTACGGTGTTAGGGTTGAGGGTCTAGGGCTAAGGGCCTAGGGTTAGGGACCAGGCTGTGCTGAGCATTGACCATCGAAGCCTTCGCAGTCATGGGAGCACGTTGGAGCCACAGCTGACTGACGGAGGGTCGTTGTTGTCCAAGTCGGAGTTTGAATCCGGATGGTCGAAGCTCAGAAGTCAAATTTGAGGGATCAGAGCTTAGGGCTTAGGGCTGAGGGCTTCGTGCTTACGGCTTACGGCTTAGGGCTTAGGGTTTCAGTTTAGGGTTCAAATTGAGAGTTGAGGGTTAAGGTTGAGTTGAATCTTATGGTTTAGGGTTTAGGGTGACGGGGGAGTAGCTTCGGGATTGGTGTTCTCAAGGGCTGGATCCTGAACTGAAACCCCTGAATTCAGATGACCAAAGCACGAAACCTTGGACCCCAGACCTAGGACTAAGACCACAGCCGTATCTGTGTACCTGAAAGTCTTAGTAGACTAAGCTAACAAAACACTGAAAAACTAGGTCCACTAACTTCTGGATTCAAAAGAATCCGTGATGATTCTAAAAGAAGCCTATGCGTAATTTACTTTACAAGCACTACTAAAAGGTAATAGACGCATAATCCCTAAAGGTGCCGGCCTCATATATATATATATATATACATGGTCACCCCCCCCCCCCCCCCCCCTACGACAGACCCCGGAATTGTATTTCCAGTCTGTCCAGGAAGGGGGTGGAAGACCAACGCTCCAAAATTCCTCGAGTTTCCAAAAATCCCAAAATCCAAAAACTCCAACCCAAGTTTCGGATTTTTGGAAACTCGTGCGGGAGCCTCAAAATCCAAAATCCAAAAACTCCTCGAGTTTCCAAAAATCCAAAATTCCAAAAAACCCAACCCAAGTTTCGGATTTTTGGAAACTCGAGCGGGAGCCTCAAAATCCAAAATCCAAAATTCCTCGACTTTCCAAAAATCCAAAAATTCCAACCCAAGTTTCGGATTTTTGGAAACTCGAGCGGGAGCCTCAAAGTCCAAAATTCGTGCTCCCGCTCGAGTTTCCAAAAATCCAAACCTTGGGATGGGTTTTTTGGATTTTTGGGTTTTCGGAAACTCGAGCGGGAGCTCGATTCTTGGATTTTGAGGCTCCCGCTCGAGTTTCCAAAATCCAAACCTTGGGGTGGGTTTTTTGGAATCCAAAATTCCTCGAGTTTCCAAAAATCCAAAAATTCCAACCCAAGGTTTGGGTTTTTGGAAACTCGAGCGGGAGCCTGAAAATCCAAAATTCGTGCTCCCGCTCGAGTTTCCAAAAACCCAAACCTTGGGGTGGATTTTTTGGATTTTGGGATTTTTGGAAACTCGAGGAATTCTGGGTTTTTGGATTTTGAGGCTCCCGCTCGAGTTTCCAAAAACCCGAAACTTGGGTTGGAATTTTTGGATTTTTGGAAAGTCGAGGAATTTTGGGTTTTTGGATTTTGAGGCTTCCGCTCGAGTTTCCAAAAATCCAAACCTTGGGGTGGGTTTTTTGGGTTTTTGGAATTTTGGAAACTCGAGCGGGAGCTCGATTTTTGGATTTTGAGGCTCCCACTCGAGTTTCCAAAAATCCGAAACTCGGGTTGGGTTTTTTGGGTTTTTGGAGTTTTGGAAACTGGAGTTTTGGTAAGATTTTTTGAGGGGATCTACACGGTTGAGGGTTTAGGGTTTAGGGTTTAGTGTTTGGGGTTTAGGGTTTAGGGATTTTACTCAGATTCCTTCTCATGTTAACAGGACTCCTATGAATTATAACCGGTACTTTTCAATTCGTTAACGGTTCCTATTCATTTTAATAGGCTTCCTATTTGCTTCTATCGGTTCCGAAGTTTTTTTGATAGCATTCCTATGAATTCACTAGAGGATTCCTATTTATTTTCATAGCATTCCAATAAAGTTTCATATGGTTCCTAATTATTTTAATAAGGCTCCTGCTAATGCAATAAGATTCCTATCAATTTTAGGGTTCTTATTCATGTTAATGGCATTCGTATTAATCTGAATAGAGGTCTCATTCGTTTGAAAGGAATTCGTTTTGAAAGGAATTCCTATTGGTTTAGGCTCATATTCATTTAGCAGGGTCGAAAGTAATTCTTGTTTTTGCGAATCTTATTTTTCATAGGAGTCCTATTAGGTCCTCTTAATCTTCACCGCGTTCTTTTGATTTGTTAAGGGTGCCTATTCATTTTAATAGGCTTCCTATTAGCTTAGCCGATAAATTTCGGTAGGATTCCGAAAGATTCCTACTTATTTCATAGGATTCCAATAAAGTTTCATATGGTTCCTAATTGTTTTGATAAAGCTCCTACTAATGCAATAAGATTCATATCAATCTCAGAGCTCTTACTCATGTTCATTGGATTCGTATTACTTTTAATAGGGATCTCATTCATTTGAAAGGGATTCCTATTGGTTTACGCTCATATTGATTTTTAGTAGGATTCCTATTAGTTAAGGATTCACATATCTTTATAGGAGTCCCATTGGTTCCGATTAATTTTAGTAGGGGTCCTCTTCAGTTTATTAGGATTCCTATCAATTATAATAGGGTCTCATTAACTTTACTAAGGTTCCTATTCATGTTGATAGGCTTCCTATTATTTTGTATACAGTTCCGATTAATTTTCAATTGGGTTCCTATGGATTAAAGTAGAGGATTCCTATTTGTGTTTGTAAGAATTCCAATAAATTTTCATAGTTTGCATATTCTGAATAAGGCTCCTACAAATGTAATATGATTCCTATCAACTTTAAATAGGGTTCTGTCATTTGAATAGGGTTTCCGTTGAATTCAATAGCATTAAGGGTTCTCATTCATTTTCAAGGGTTTCCTCTTCATTTCATAAGATTCCTATTAAAACAAAATGAATCCTATGCACCCCACTGTGTGCAGCTATGCTGTCCGTCGCGCCCTCAGCCTTTTTCGCCTTTTTTGCGCTTCTGGGGTCTGTCGAAGGGGGGGGTGAGCATATATATATATATCCCTTATCTGGTTTAGGGTTTAGGGTTTAGTTTGTTTTGGGCTCCGAGTTTTTTTTTTTTTTTTTGGGGGGGTTTTCTCGGGTTTAGGGTTGAGGGTTTGGGACTTGGGATGTTCGTCCTTACGCTAACAGTCCTTAGTAGGGATGACAATAAGGGGCGACCATAATCCCTATTAAGGACTGTTGGTATAAGGGGGAACATCCCAACCTCTAGCGCTCAAGGGCCCAATACTTCAGAACCCTTTGACTTAGGGACCATGACACTACCCTTGGATCATCAAGGTGCTCTGAGCCCTAGGGATGCCATGGTATGTTGGGCACTCCATTTTTTGGGGGATGATCTTGGGCCCGGCTCGCGCGCGAGCTGGGACCTTCCTTTTCTAGGCTTTGGCTTCGGGTGCTTCGGGTTTAAGGCGGGAGGGGCTTAGGTTCTGGGTTTAGGGAGCCTATTTGGGGATTGTCCTTGCAGCTCAAGCCGCATAGTTTAAAGTTGGATGTGTAGACTTGTGTAAGGGTCTAGTTTGGTTGCGGGTGTATGTTGTTATGATAAGTTTGGAAATATTTGGGGCTCATACAGACAGGCTCGCTGACCCGCAAACAAAACCCTGAACCGTACACCCGAAACCCTAAGGCCTAAACCCAAAAACCCTCAATGAAAACCTAAATAAAAAAGCTTACACCCCAAACTCAAACCCTCAACCCTAAACCTTACACCCCCAAAAACCCGTAAGACCTAAAACCCCAAAGCCTTAACACCAAACCCTAAACCCTAGACCCTACACCCCAAAACCCTTAAAACCTAAACCCACAAAACCTTACGCCAAACCCTACACCCTAAACCCTTAACCCCAAAATCCGGTCGGCCGATTCCTAAAATTGCTTCTCGTTGCCGCCAGAGAACACAAGAGGCCTGCTCACCGTCCAAGGTCCCTGCGTGAAAGTGCGGCCCTTGCCGGTTTTGGCCATCCAGCCCAAGAGTTGGCCCTGTCCTCCGAATCGCGGCCCGGTCAAACCCTAAACCCTAAACCCTAAACCCTAAACCCTAAACCCTAAACCCTAAACCCTAAACCCTAAACCCTAAACCCCAAACCCTAAACCCGTGTCGTTTGCCAATCTGGGCAATGAGCGGCAGGAGTGGCAGGAGTGCCGGGCAGGGCACTGCAAGGACTCTCGGAGGGATGCTCTAAACCCTAAACCCTAAACCCTAAACCCTAAACCCTAAACCCTAAACCCTAAACCCTAAACCCTAAACCCTAAACCCTAAACCCAAGATGATATTGTGTTGTGAGCCTGGGCACTCCAGGGATTCTCTGGCGTTACTCCGGGCTTGGGTACTGCTGGGCTCTCCAAGGATTCTCTTAGAGGGTTTAGGGTTTAGGGTTTAGGGTTTAGGGTTTAGGGTTTAGGGTTTAGGGTTTAGGGATACTCCATGGATACTCTGGGG
The DNA here is from genome assembly GCA_905221605.1 of Symbiodinium natans. Classification (NCBI taxonomy): domain Eukaryota; class Dinophyceae; order Suessiales; family Symbiodiniaceae; genus Symbiodinium; species Symbiodinium natans. The sequence goes on along the minus strand of CAJNDS010001313.1, from coordinate 679,000 downwards.
GTGGGATGCAGGTGATGGGCAGATGGGCGAAGGAGAAGAGTTTCGTTTAAAATCTAAGCACCCCACACCGAGGGTGCTTAGAAGCTCTGTTGACTTAGCAAGTATGCTTAGTATCCCCCAGAAGCCGTATTTAATCCCCATACCCCACCTTACTAACCCTACTTACTAGCCCGAAGCCCCAAGACCCTAAACCCTAAGCCCATAACAACCCTAACCCCTAAAACCTAAACTCAAAACTCGGGCCTTGCCTGCTGCGACAGCCCCGGCTTTGGTCCAATCAGCATCGAACCGCTCGGCCAGCGAGGACCTTCCGAACCCCCTAGACGCTAAACCCTAAACCCTAAAGGAGTCAGGCTTCTAGGGCGTTTTGGGGTTTTGGGTTGGAGTGCTTTGCTGCTTTAGGGCTTTTTCAGGTTTTAGGGGTTTTGGTGTTTGGGACTCTTGGGGTTGTGGTGTTTCCTATTCTGTACTCCCCTTACAACCTTAATACAAAACACTTTTAATATCCCCGTGTTTTTATATGAACAAAAACAACAATATTTCCCAAGGGGGATATAGCATTTTCTACCTGCAATCCCTGCGGCAGTAAGGTCCAGTGAGGCACGTGACCTAACGCTGACTTCTTCACTAGCCGTAAGCCCTAAACCCTAAACCCCAGGTCCTTGATGAACCTCACAATAAGCAGGCTACCCTGTCATGCTGATTAGGGTTCAGGGTTTAGGGTTCAGGGCTAGGGAACTCTTGTTGCTCACAGGCAGCAAGGGAGGCTTAGCGGGGATCCTAGTGCTTCAGGATAAGAGGGGTTTAGGGTTTAGGGTTTAGGGCTCGGAGGTCGTGCCTCTGCGCAGTGCGTGAGGGACCCGCGCTCTCCTCCTGCAGGTTACCATGCCGCTGACGCGCTTTAGTGACGCCCCTGTCTACAAAATACAAGGGATTGGGTTTAGGGTTTAGGGTTTAGGGTTTAGGGTTTAGGGTTTAGGGTTTAGGGTTTAGGGTTTAGGGTTTAGGGTTTAGGGTTTAGGGTTTAGGGTTTAGGGCTTAGGGCTTAGGGCTTAGGGCTTAGGGCTTAGGGCTTAGGGCTACAGCCACAGTGCTCTGTCCCAGGAATATCCCAGGAAAAGCAAGGCCCCCTTCCCACGACCTAGAGTTATGTGCCCTAGAACCGGACAGACCCCTAATTGGAGTTCCCCTAAACCCTAAACCCTAAACCCTAAACCCTAAACCCTAAACCCTAAACCCTAAACCCTAAACCTTAAACCCTAAATCCTAAACCCTAAGCCCTAACCGCCACCGACCCTTAACTTAAGACACTGCTTGAAGCGCCTCCTCGTAGTCGCTGAAGTCATCGATCGGCACTTCCTGCAGTCAAGGCTGTGCTGGAGTGCAAGGCTTAGAACCCCAAAGCCCAAGCTCTAAACCCTCAACCGTAGGGTTTAGGAGTCTGGGATTCGGGCGGGTTAGGGTTTAGGGTTTAGAGGGTTTAGAGGGTTTAAAGGGTTTAGGGTTTCAGTCAGTGCCCTGTTTCGCAGTATCGTGGCTCAAAGTCGTATGTGGGCCTGCTATCGGGGGTAGTCCGGCTCATCCTCTAACCTGGCATAGGCCCTGGGACCCGGGACCCTAGACCCTAGACCCTAAACCTCTCTTACCATATATATATATATAGATATATATATATATATATTTAAACCCTATACACCTTCGTGGCTAAGGGTCATTTCTTCGTGGCGTCATTTCTTCGTGGCTAAGGGTCATTTCTTCGTGGCTAAGGGCAATTTCTTCGCTAAGGGCCATTTCTTCGTCGCTAAGGGCCATTTGCTGGGTGCTAAGGGCCATTTCTTCGTGGCTAAGTCTTCGTGGCTAAGGGTCAATAATTCTTCGTGGCGAAGGGTAATTTCATTTCTGCGTGGCTAAGGGTCAGTTCCTTCGTGGCTAAGGGTAATTTCTTCGTGGCTAATTTCTTCGTGGCTTAAGGGTCATTCCCCCCCCCCCCCCCCCCCCCCCCCCCCCCCCCCCCCCCCCCCCCCCCCCCCCCCCCCCCCCCCCCCCCCCCCCCCCCCCCCCCCCCCCCCCCATGCCCGATGAAATGGTTCGTGGATAGGATGGTCCATGACAGAGTGAGGTTGGAGGACAGGGCTTGCTGATAAAAAATATAAACTTTTTGTTTCTTAATGTTTTGGGATTGTCTGGGTGGGTGGGTTTTTTTCGAGAGCCCAAACAGCGGCTCTACTGGAGATTGCTCGACCCGGAGCTGCTGAACCCTAAACCCTAAACCCGAAACCCTAAACCCTAAACCCCGACCGACGCCGGAAACCCAACACTCCACCAGCAGAAAGCCCCTCAAGCCGCCGAGCCCGCCTGGACCCTTCAGCCCCAGCACCCAAAACAGACCACCCTAAACCCTAAATAAACCCTAAACCCTAAACTCTAAATCCTGAACCCTAACCCCTAAACCCTAAACAGACCAACACCCGCCCTGACACCCTAAACGCCCAACCCCCCCCCCCCCTAAAAAAGCCGCGAACCCGAACCCTAAACCTTGAGCCGCTCAACCTCTAAACCCTCAACCCCTAAACTCCCAAATCCCTAAACCCCTAAAAACCTCTAAACCCTGAACTCCTAAAACCCCAAACCCCAAACTCCAAACCCCAAACCCCAAACCCTAAACCCTAAACCCTAAACCCCTAAACCCCTAAACCCCTAAACCCCTAAACCCCTAAACCCCTAAACCCCTAAACTTCCAAAACCCCAAACCCTAAGCCCAAACCCCAAAGAAGGCCCAGGGCCCACCTCGGGTGGCCGAGGCCGCGCCGTTTCCAGCGCTGCGGCCCAGGCGCTCGCCCTGGCCGCGCAGGCAAAGTGCCTGTGAGGAGAGAAAGCCATGAGGGTTTACGGGTGTTAGGGTTCAGGGGTTAGGGTTTAGGGGCTATAGGGGTTTTGGGGGCTTAGGAGTTTGGGGGTTTTAGGAGTTTAGGGGTTCAGGGGTTTGGGAGTTTAGGGGTTTAGGGTTCTGTATAGGGTTTGGGGGTTTCGGGTTTAGGTTCCGTGCGCAGGGTTTAGGGGTTTTGGGGTTTCAGACGCAGGGTTAGGGGTTGAGTTGAGGATGTACGTAGGGTGATTCAGGGTTTAGGGTTTTGGGAGGAGGCCGAAATCGGTTGCTGCTGTTTGGGGTTGCAGGGGTCAGGCTCACCCTAAACCCTAAACCCCAAACCGGGGCGCTCAGGCTTTCAAATCATACAACAAGATTTTGGGTTTAGGGTTTAGGGTTACCTAGGCTTCGTAGCTACTGAAACGACCCGCAAAAGTGAAAAAACAGGAAGGATCCTAAATCCTTTTTGCTGAAATCCCAAACCCAGCCGTGGACCCTAAGCCCAAATCCAAACGCCAGATCAATCCCATATCTCAAACCGGGAAAATCCCAAGCCCAAGCCCAAAACCGCACATGCCAAACCCGAAAGCCCACGGCCCAAATCCCAAACCATGAATCCTCCAAAGGTTCGAAGGGTTGTGGTGGACATTTCCGGGGGGAGACCTTGAACACCAAACCCCAAACCCCAAACCCCAAACCCCAAACCCCAAACCCCAAACCCTAAACCCCAAACCCCAAACCCTAAACCCGAAACCTGACCCTCATGTGCAGAAAGCCTCGCGGAAGCAGACCCAGAGGCGCCAGCCTCCACAGGACTTGCAAGAAGCAGATGTTCCTGTCCTCCTAAGCCCTATATAAATACCCTTTTGGGGCCAGGGTTTAGGGTTTAGGGTTTAGGGGTCAGAGGCCCCTCCCCCCCCACCCCCCCAAGTGCCCCAAACGCCCTAAACACGCAAAAGCCGGTAGATAACACAGCACGGGTTGGATCACGTACTTGAAGAGGTTCCCGTAAGGTGCCAGAAGCGCACGAGTCAGGGGACATGTGGGGACGGGAGGGGAGGGGTTTAGGGCTTGGGCTTCAGGGTTTAGGGTTGAGGGCTTAGGGTTTACGGCGCCTGCTGTACCAGTTGCTAGTCTGTGATTGGCCAGGCTCCTTTGTTTGGGCCGTGGGCGTGCTGAACGTCTTCGCCACGTCGTTCTTGCCTTTTGTCAGCTTCAAGAACTTTAAGCCACTCTATCTACTTACGTGTCCGCAGGCATGAATGATCAAGAAGAAAGAACTCTACCACCGCTGCCACAACCTGCTCCGCTAAGCCCTATACCCTAAACCCTAAACCCTAAACCCTAAACCCTAAACCCCAAACCCCTAACCCCTAAACCCTAAACCCTAAACCCTACGCCCTACAAGCCCTGAACCTCTCAGAAGGCTGCCTCCGTTGTCAGGGTGAAGCCGGCATTGAGGGATCTGGACCGCAGGGCTTGGGGGCTTAATGTTAGGGGATTTTGGGGGACTTGGAGGGTTTAGGGTTTAGGGTTTAGGGTTTAGGGTTTAGGGTGCAGGGTTTGGGTGCTTTGGCTCGGTTTAGTGGGTGTAGGGTTACACCTGCGATCGAAGAGAAAGCAACTGAAACCACGGGTAACCTTCTTGGGGTTTAACAAGGGGCTTGGAGGGAGATGTTCTTGTTGAATGGGTGAAAAGGGAGCCGAAAACCCACCCAAAAGGAATAAGGGCTATCTCACAAGGAGCCGAGGAGGGTACACCATACCGGATCACCTGACCTTCCAGGCCTCTTTTGGGGAACATAGGCACCTCCACCGCTCCTCCCCCCGCTCCTCCCCCCCTCCCCACCCGGTTCCTCATGTAGATCACACCTGAGAGCTGAGCCTTCTACAAGAGCCAGTCACACCATGGTACACTCCCCAATCAAAAAGGTCCGCCGCTTCTACTTAGGGTTCCCAAAATGCTGCCAAAAAAAGCCAGGCTTCATCAACCCTAAAGAACAGAAAAACCCGCCCGAAATATTTAATGATTCCCTGTAACGTCATCCTAGACGGGTCCTCAAAAACCTCTGAGTTCTTTCCCAGATATTATTCAAGTAGAATGGGTGTACTTGTCGGCGAAGGGCGGGGGATAGGCGGCCCTTGACTCTAAACCCTAAACCCTGAAACCTAAACCCTGACCCCTAAACCCTAAACCCTATTGTAACCCTAAACCCTAAACCCTAAACCCTAAACCCTAAACCCTAAACCCTAAACCCTAAACCCTAAACCCACACGCTAACCCCAAACAGGGGCCCCCCACGAGCCAGCAGGTAGGGAGACCGCCTGCGCTACGCGAAGGCTGCTCGCAGTGGTCTGGTCTTTAGGGTTTAGGGTTTAGGATTTAGGGTTTAGGGTTGAGGGTTTCGGGTTTCGGGTTCAGGGTTCAGGGTTCAGGGTTTAGGGTTTCCGCCCGAACCCTAAACCCCAAACTCTAAACCCGAAACCCTAAGCCCTTCACGCGAAACCCTTAGCCCCAAACCCGAAACCTTCAACCCGAAACCCTAAACCCGAAGAGCCCAAACCTGAAAACCCCGAAGCCCGAAGCTAGAGGATCCCCGCGTCGAGCTCAAACTGCGAGGCGTGCTATGTACACTTTCAGTTCCATAGGGGATTAAAGTAGACTCATTCAGCTACTCAGGTAGTTAAGGGTCCCTTTTGACAGGAGCCAGACTCGTGCACCTAAGGCTGTACCCCTAGAGGTTCCCCTGAATCTACTCCCAGGATTTCCCTTGCACTACCTTAAGGGTCCAAAAGAAGGGTCCAACCCAACACTACAACTTCAAGGGTTTAGGGTTTAGGGTGTAGGAGTCTCCTGACTCTTGGGGTAATGTACTTAGGTTAGAGCCGAATTTCCCGTTCGGGATTGAAGGAAGTGGTACTACCTTCTGCCACCTTTTTGGGATTGTAAAGGGTGCCTTATTCCCTGCACTCCTGTGCTGAGCACCTTGGTATGTTCTAGCTCGAGTTTCTGGGCGTAGGGTGGTGGCTTAAGCCTTTTTGTCCTGCGCTTTCGGGCTTAGGGTTTTGGGTTCCGGGGCACGCTTGCGGGCCAGATCGTCAAACCCTAAACCCTACACCCTAAACCCTAAGCCCTAAGCCCTGAGCCCCAAACCCTAAACCCTAAACCCTAAACCCTAAACCCTAAACCCTAAACCCTAAACCCCAAACCTCAAACCCCAAACCCTAAACCTTTTCTGCTCGACGCGGCGGGCGCGGAGGAGAGGCGGGAGACCGCCTCTCGGCTCAGCCACGGGGAGTCGAAGACTTGGGATTTAGGGTTTAGGGTTTAGGGTTTAGGGCTTTCTGAGTACGCTGTGTGCCGTCCAGCACACTCCCCCTCACCCCCCCCCCCAACAAAGAACACTTTCTTGCGTGGCCATGGATGTTTCTAAAGGTGATAACAGTACCCGATAAACAAACTTCTAGGCAAGGTCTTTGGGATATCTTCATAATCTCCCTTACCATCTACAGATAGGCGGGAGGGGCTGGTTCTTCCAGGCTTTGAGTACATTCGGGTTCAGGGGGACACGTCCTTGGATGAAGCCCCTGGCAAGCCGTGCGAAAGACAGAAAGGACACGTTCTTGTGATCAACGGCTTGCGTTGTGCAAGTCGGATAGTTGGCTGAGTGCTGCCTCGAAAGCTCCGCATCCAAAAGCCTGAGCCCTATGTAAGACCTGGCATAGTGGGGTAAATAGCCTTTTGACCCTAAACCCTGAACTTCCAGTCAACCCCAAGCCCCCAGCCCCCAAACCAAGAGCCCTAAACCCTAAACCCTAAACCTTCCCGCCCTCTGGACCCTAAAGGAATGAGAGCTTGCGAGGCTGGCCTCGGCGAAAGGGTTTAGTATTTTGGGCTTAGGGTTTAGGGTTCAGGGTTTAGGGTGACCAGAACTGGGGGAGAGCCAAACCTTCAGGAATGCAAGTCATCCCTAAACCTAAGCCCTAAACCCCAAGAAACAAGCCAAGGCCCTAAACCCTAAACCCTAAACCCTAAACCCTAAACCCCTAGAACCTTGACTAGAAGGAGTCACCTAGGAATAAACGTGTGCCCTCTTCGGCTTGCAGGGGCTTATACCGAAACAGCCCTAAACCCTAAACCCTAAACCCTAAACCCTAAACCCTAAACCCTAAACCCTAAACCCTAAACCCTAAACCCTAAACCCTAAACCCTAAACCCTAAACCCTAAACTTCAAAAAGAGGGAAATAAGGGCCGACTCGTGGTCCGATTTGAAGGTTCTGGGAATCTGCGCCTCGGTTGGCCATAAAGGGTTTAGGGTTTAGGGTTTAGGATTTAGGGGGTTTAGGATTTAGGGGTTTAGGGGTTTAAGGGGTTTAAGGGGTTTAAGGGGTTTAGGGGTTTAAGGGTTTAGGGGTTTAGGGGGTTAGGGGGTTTAGGGTCTTAGGGTTTAGGGTTTACGGGTTTAGAGCGAGTCGCAAAAGGCACCGCTGGAAGCCTCGATCACCCCTCTCACAGCCCCCTGCAACCGTGCCGTCAATGCCGTCGCAAGCATTAGGGTTTAGGGTTTAGGGTTTAGGGTTTAGGCAGCACCCATGCGATAAATCTACTCAGAGCATACGTGGCCCCAGGCCACGTCGCATTGACACATGCCCAAGTGCCGGCCTTCTGCTTAGGATCCCGCTAGGCTGGGGGGGGGCTGATCCTGCCCGTAGTTGTCCAGCATCCTAGGGACCCTAAACCCTAAACCCTGAAACCCGCTTAAACGAACTAACGTTGACCCTTGGGAAAGATTGGGGGGTTTCTCATACCCCCCCCCCCCAAACTAAAGGTTAAAAGGCTGCCCTACTCTACTACTAGGCTACCCAGCTGCAAGGACACAGGTAGGGTGCCCATTTCTTTTGCTCAACTAGTTCATGGTTGGGATAGCATTAAAAGATTCGGTTCCTTATTGAGTTTAAGTGCCCTTCAAAATGTAAGAACCCTAAAGCCTAAAACCTAAAGCCTAAAGCCTAAACCCTAAACCCTGGAAAGCGGGGGCTCCCAAACAGGAGGTTGCAGCTGTTTGAGTCTCCAGCTGAGGCATCAAGACTTTCTTCGGGTTGGGTTTCGGGTTTAGAGTGTTCAGGGTGTTTAGGGTTTGGGGTGTAGGGTTTAGGGTTTGGGGCTTAGGGATTAGAAACTTTCAGCTCACTGGTTCGCGGGTGCAAGACTGCTGGTACTCGGGCAACAACTCAAAAGACTTCTGCGAGAGCTCTGTGAGACAAAATCCGTGGAACTGCCCGTCGCCACACTCTTCTCTTGAAGAGGCGCTGAGTCAAGGCAGAAAAACTAGGATGGCCCCTGAAAACCCTCTGAAAGAATATTCTTGATTCTGATCCTCTTCAACCCAATATGATTCTCTTAAATCCAGTAAGGGAAAATAATGAGATATTCCTGAATATGATCCTCTTAAACCCAATATGATCCTCCTAAACCCACAAAGGGAAAATACAAAACATGTCCCAAGGGCCTACCGAGAAAAATAATTGGCGTTGCGTTGGCGGAGCACCGCCTTCACTCCGGTATTGCAAGACAACGCGGAGCGAGGAAAAACTTAAAGAGCCGACAGGAGAGGAGCGTGACCCTGTTTGGGGTCTAGGGCTTGTAGGGTTTAGGGTTTAGGGTTTAGGGTTCAGGGTTTAAAGTGGGGGAGGGGGGGTTACAGGGTTTGAGCAACTAATTGTGCGCAACAATGCAGGGCCGACGTTACCATGATGAGTGTAAACGCGCCGGCTATCAGCTTAGGGACGCAATGATGTCGTCCGCAGCGGATCTAAAACGGGAAACGCCTCGAAGCACGCATGTACATCTTCCGGCGCTCATTTAGGGTTTAGGGTTTGGGGTTTAGGGTTGTGGGTTTGGGGTTTTGGGTTTAGGGTTTGGGGTTTGGGGTTTAAGGTTTGGGGTTTCGGGTTTGTGGCAACGCCCGAACCCTGCAGCAAAATTTCTAAGTAGGTCCTAGACCAGCCTGGGAAGAAAAGGGGCTTTAGGGTTTAGGGCTTAGGGTTTAGGGTTTGCGGCACCCTTTTGCTGAAAGGATCTAACTGACCACTCCTAAACAAGGCGTGGAGGATCGAGGGGGGACTTAGTCGGTGGGAAGTAGAGTTTCACGTGCCCTAAAGGGGACCCTAATTGGGTTATCCGTAACCTTAAACCTTAAACCCTAGAAACCTATAGTCTAAAACGCTAAACCCACAAGCGCTAAATCCTCAGCAAGTAGATGAGAACAGTTCGTGAAGGGCCTGACCCTACCAAGCTCTCTCATTCTTGAGTTCCGAAACCCGCGTCAGTCCCCAAACAGTTCCTGACCCTAAGCCCTAGGGTTGTTTGGGGGTTTATAGGATATGGGGTACATGGTTTTTTGGGTTTAGGGCTAAAGATTTTGGGAGCCCTAAACCCTGAATCCTAACCGTACACCCTAAACCCTAAACCCTAAACCCTAAACCCTAAACCCTAAACCCTACATCCCTGCCGCCATGAGCATGTCCATGATCGCTAGTGCGGGGCGAGGTTGAGGAATAAACGCCGCTTGTGACTTAGAAATCATGGTCGAGAAGCAGCTTGGGGCCTTTAACTCTGTTAGGGTTTAGGGTTTAGTGTTTAGGGTTTTGACTCCTGAAGGGGTTTAGGGTTTCGGTTTAGGCTTTAGGGTTTCGGGTTGAACAGCATTGAAGTCCGAGGCAGCAAAACCCAACGGTGGCTGTCCTACTTGTAACCCCCCCCCCCCCCAGTCGGGTGACTCCCCCCGCCCCACCCTGAACCCTAAACGCTGAACCCCTAAACCCCCCCCCCTCAAAACTAACAGGAAGCGCAGGCATATAACCCCCAGCGCAACTGATAAGTCGCATGAAGTTTCGAGCATAGGGCGTTGCGGGGCTTCTGATGTGGGGCCGCAAAGGATTTAGGATTTCGGGTTTTGGTTTGAGGGCCGTGGCACACAGCCAAACATTCCTAAAGCACCTTCTCCCCTTCAGCGCTTTTGGGTAGACGAGCTTAGGGTTAAGACTTGGGATGTTCCCCCTTATGCTAACAGTCCTTAATAGGGATTATCCTACCCCTCATCAGAATCTCCACTAGGGACTGCTTTTATACGGGGGAACATCCTGAGTTGAGACATACACGTAGCACCCAAAAAAAGGGGTTTTTCGGGTTTAATGCAGGGGTCGGAATAAGTTCTCAGAGTATTCCCTCAATTCTCCTAAACAGAATACCCCCAACACCCTATTCCAATTCATAAGGCATAATATTAGGTTTAGGGTTTAGGGTTTAGGCTTTAGGGTTTAGGGTGAATTAGGGTCGAAAAATCGGGGAGCGCGGAAGATCCATCCGCCATGGGCCGAGGGACCGACTCTTGAAATCATGTCCCCTAGTTCGCGCAGCTGGAGCAGCAGCATGGTTTAGGGCCTAGGGCCTAGGGTTTAGGGTTTAGGCTTTAGGGTTTAGGGTTTAGGGTTAGGGTTTAAGGTTTAGGGTTTAGGGCTTAGGCTTCTGAACTTGTGTCTGGTCATGGTGGCGGCGAGACGCCTTCGATGCAGTATCCCCGGAACTAAACAAAGGCGCTGACAGAGCTGAGGCTTAAAGCGAGAAGGGATTCCCCAAACCCAAAACCCTAAACTCTTAACCCCAAACCCTCAGCCCGAAGCCCTAAACACATCCAAGCCAAGGCTTTAAGATTCAGGCCTTCCAGGGCTTAGGGTTTGTGGCTTGAGGGTTTGGGGTTTAGGGGAATTGAAAACCATTCAACCCCTACAACACACCCTAACATGCCCTGGAGTCCAGCATGCTGGCGATGAACACCTTTAAAGATTTCGAGGTTCCTTGCTGGTCGCAACATGCGCTGGTCGCAACATGCGACATGGTCGTCGGTCGTAGGGTCCCGATTTTGCACTTAGGTCCCTGATGCTGGGGAGAGTCCCGTGCGCTAGGCGATCTGGGGTCCGAATGGGTAGGTTTCCTGCATAAGGACCCTGTAAGCCAAAAAGGAAAATTCAAGAACAAATCCCCCAGAACCCTGCTAACCAAAGAGGACGTGCTGAACATGTAAAGTGCTTTCAAAAGGCCGATTTTGGTGTCGAAATCCCCAAAAACCTAAAGCCTAGTTCGGATCTCAGAAATCGGGTGTGTCTGGTGGCGCCCTGCCAAGCGTCGTTCTTTCTGACTTCAGGCCGGACCCCAAAATTTTTAGGGTTCAGGGTTTAGGGTGAAGACTTGGCAGGTTCGCCCTTATACTAACAGTCCTTAATGGAGAGTATAGCAAACCCGCTATCAGAACCAATGCCTATTCAGGACTGTTAGTATACGGAAAAACATCCCAAGTGACGACCACTACTTGCTAGTGCGCGTGGGGACTGGTCTTGCGCATCCCCGCAAAAATGGAACCGTTGGGAAGAAGAGCCCTTAACCCCAAACAGGGAAGTCCTCAAAACCCTAAACCCTAAACCCCAACCCCCAACCCCCAAACCCCGAAACCCCTAAACCTCTAAACCCTAAACCTTAAACCCTGGACCCTAAAGCCTGGGGCTTCACGTAAGGGAAAACAGCTTGAGGTTTGCGTGAAGGCTTTTTGGGCTCAAGGTGTATCGGAACAAGACTGCCCAAACGCTGCAGAAGAAGCCGCTGCGGTTTAGGGTTTAGGGTTTAGGGTTTAGGGTTTAGGGTTAAGGGTTAAGGGTTTAGGGTTTTCGGTTTAGGGTTTAGCCCCAGCCCGAAGCCAGAGCCAGCCCAAGCCAAATCCCCACAGAGCGCCTTTGGAACCCCCGCAAAAGGGGCCCAGGTTGCCTCAGCACCTAAGGCAACAGTCCCGCAAACCCCCTAAACCCTACACCCTAGGTGAGCCTCCGGCGGTTTATTAAGGCTTAGAGTTTGGGACACTTCTTGGGCAAAGATGGGATCTCACTAGAGAAGCAAAGCGCGGGAGAGTTCTCAGAACTTCCTGGCTCAGTACCCTAACTGCCCCAGACCTGAGTTCTCGGGGAAGGGTGCAGAAAGCTGGGCTTAGGGATAGGGTTTAGGGTTTAGGGTTTAGGGTTTAGGGTTTAGGGTTTAGGGTTTAGGGTTTAGGGTTTAGGGTTTAGGGTTTAGGGTTTAGGGTTTAGGGTTTAGGGTTTAGGGTTTAGGGTTGAGGGTTGAGGGTTGAGGGTTTAGACTCTGAACCTCTCAAAGGGCACGAGTATGAAGCCCTGAGTGCCTACAAAACACCAAGACCTAGATGCTCCACCCCCTGTGACCCTCAAAAAGTCCATGTGCTCAGGTTGTAAAGGGGAGTGCGTGTCGTACTTGTCAAGTTTCGAGCACGAACCATAGGCTCACGCCAAGGTTCATGTAACTGACCGGGGCTTAGTACGGAACCTGGGAATTAGGAGCCCGATAAAAACCTTGAACGGGTGATTTGTTGGGGAGGGGACAGAAGTACCTAGTTCCATATTCTCTCCTGTTTTCAGAGCCACGAAGATAAGGGCTAGATGGCCTCTACAGACCCTTAAGCCCCAAAAGCCCCAACACCCTGAATGCTTGAACCCTTGATGCCTCCCTCACCTCCTGAACAGACTGCACCGCTCTAGGATAAGCTGCACCCTTCGGGTTTTTAAAGACCCTACTTGGAGGTTCAAGGGTACTTAGAACCCCAAACTATACGTCTACTTGTTACCAACTTAGGGGACTTATGGGGCTCATAAGTGAAGAAAAAGCATGTGGTTAGAAGTGCAAGCCCGAACAGCAACCGAAACTCGCCCTGTAAAGCAGCCCTCAACTCAACAAGCCCTGAAAGGCACCCGAAGCAACCGATGAAATCCTAAGCACTCAATTCCCCCCCCCCCCCCCCCCGGGCCCAAGCCACAGGGGGGAGGGTAGGTCTCAGGTTCCAGGGATACTTGAAAAAGCACTTGCTTTGGTGATCAGTCTCCGACCACAACCAGGTGGGAGACAGCACGCAAAAAGGTCCCAGGAATCCGGAAGGAAGGTTGGAGCGTCACCTCCAGTGGGGTCCTCAGTACTCCTGCAAAACTTGCCCTCACTGGCTGAGATCTTTAGGGGAAAACGCACTAAACCCTAAACCCTATAACGACTCCAAAGTTCTTTTGCCTGACGATATAATAGAAGCAGCAGGTATGCGGAGACCATGGATGATTTGAGGGTTTCGGGGTAAGGGCCTATCTAGGGCGAGTCTCTGTGGAGAGATGGGGCTTAGGGCTTTAGGGCTCCCTTGCAGGTCCCTACACTTTGAATGCTTCTCATAAATCGGCCCCAAGCGAAGCCTCATGTTATAGGGCTCTTGAGGGGGTCAAGGGGGGTATTCCGTCATACTCCCTAGTACTCGACTCCCAAGCTTCCCTAAGGTCCCCCAGGTGCCTACCCCCCTTAAGAACCCCCCTCCCTTAAGAACCCTACAATTATAGAAGTAGATCATCCCTCACAGCCCTAAACCCTAAACCCTAAACCCTAAACCCTAAACCCTAAACCCTAAACCCCAAACCTAAAACCTAAAACCTCAACCCTAAACCCTAAACCCTAAACCCTAAACCCTAAACCCCAAACTGGCTGGAGCGGGCCAGTGGAAGGTGTGTTGACTCCCCAGTCACCTAATACCAAACACCGGGTGCACTTAAATGAAAAAACATTTGCTTGGGAGGATTAAGGTTGTAATATGGGGGTCGGAATAGCCCGGATAGTATCCCCTCATGGTCCCTTTATATAATTACGCTACAATACCCCCCCCCCCCCACCCGCGACCCGTACTCTAATTCTTCAGAGCCCCTATAGTAGCCCTAAACCCTAAACCCTAAAAACCTAACCCCTAACCCCTAACCCCTAACCCCTAAACCCTAAACCCTAAACCCCCATTCTAATTGTTAAGGCCCCTTGAAGGGTCCTGGGATGGGTTTTCTACTCTCTTGACGTCGAATCACGCCACCGTCGACGGTGGGGGCCCACACTACGGCCCTTCGACACCTGCCCGAAGCGTAGACCAAGGGTGTATAGCCTTTTTTGGGGGGCCTAAACCCGAAACCCTAAACCCTAAGCCCTGAACCCTTTTTAGGGCCTAAATCCGAAATCCCCCCAAGCGGCAAGCTGCCCCAAGCCCCAAAGCCCCAACCAAACCCCTAACCCCTAACACTTTCGGGCTCTCTAGGGATTAGGGTTTAGGGCTTAGAGCCTGCGGCAGGCCCGGCGGTTGGTGATCTTGGTGGCCCTGAGCCGGAGGATCCCAAACTTGTCTGTAGTGGAAGTCTGCCCCCCTCTTCCAACCACAAGCCGGCGAAACCGAAGCCCCAAGCCGCCCCAAACCCTAAACCCTAAACCCTAAACCCTAAACCCTAAACCCTAAACCCTAAACCCTAAACCCTAAACCCTAAACCCTAAACCCTAAACCCTAAACTCTAAACCCTAAACCCTAAACCCTAAACCCTAAACCCTAAACCCTAAACAGTAAACCCTAAACCCTAAACCTCCAAACTCCACCGCAACCTAGGCAGCGAGGAATTCCCGCGAGGGGTTTAGGGTGCAGGCTACCCTAAGCCCCAACCTCCAAAACCCATTCAAAGGGGCCTTGGTGAAGAGAACCCTTAAAAATGAGCTCAGCAAGATGGATCAGATAGCCTGCATCGCAAGAACCCACGTATACCCCTAAACCCATAAACCCTAAACCCCTAAATCTCAAAACGCATAAACCTCGAAGTCCCTGAACCTCCCAAACTCCTATCCAAATCCTGGACAGGTGCCGTGGCCACGGGCATTCGTCTCTGATTCGTGTGCACGGGACCCGCGGGCAGTACTTCAGGACTAAGGTGTCGGGGTTTTGAGGTTTAGGGTCTTCTGATGTAGGGTTTACCCTAAACCCTAAACCCTAAACCCTCAACCCTAAACCCAGAAGGATTTAGGGCTTAGCGGCTTTAGGGGGTCTTTAGGGGTTGCGGCTTCGTGTTTGGGGCTCAACGAACCCAGAGTGTGGGGGAGGGTGCCATGACTGTGGTTTAGGGTTTAGGGTTTCGGGCTGAGATTTTTTGGCTTTGGGACCCTGAACCCTGAGCCCTACATAACCCCCACCTCAACCACCCACACACTCCCCAGAAGAATGCCCACAGAATTCGTGAACGAGCCTTATTTGGGCCTTTTTTTGGGTCCCGTCTTATGCCCGGAAACCCTAAACCCTAAACCCTAAACCCTAAACCCTAAACCTGAATTCAGGATAGCTTCAGACTTCCCACAATATGGAGTGCAGCCCTCGAACCTGCATTCAAGCTACAGGCGTCTGAGCGCTTGCCCCCCTGTAGGGTTGAGGGTTTAGGGTTTAGGGTTTAGGGTTGAGGGTTTAGGCAAGCCCTAAACCCCCACGCCCTGCGCAAATGTCCGAAGAGGAGCTGGTGTTTTGCAGGCTGGCCATGTGAGCTGAACCCGAAGAGTACGGCTTGGCAAGCCAAACCCCTAAAGAAAAGGAAGAAATCAGGTACTTCCCGCAGGTCACAGGCAGAAGATTGGAGTAAGGGGAGCCTCCACAGTTGTTGCTAGGAACCCTTGACCCCTAAACCCTAAACCCTAAACCCTAAACCCTAAACCCTAAACCCTAAATCCTGAAGCTTGGAAGGTGGACAGCCCCCAGTCCCCCTCGTCTTCTTACACCCTAGAAGGGTTTTTATGTTGGCGCCCTCAGATCACAGGGAGTACCTTCCTCCTCCCCCGCTACTCTAGGCTTTTAGGTCTTAGTCTCTTGAAAGGCAACCCTAAACCCTAAACCCTAAACCCTAAACCCTAAACCCTAAACCCTAAACCCTAAACCCTAAACCCTAAACCCTAAACCCACTATTCTTTTCAGGGGAGGGGAGGGGTCCACTGTGATCTCAGCCTTAGCTCAGGAAGGGTGCCGGAAAGATCGGGCCGGTCTGCTCCTGTGTCCTCGGCAGATGCAGGGGGGGAGGGGGGGGGAGGGGTTTAGGGTTTAGGGTTTAGGGTTCAGGGTTCAGGGTTCAGGGTTCAGGTTTGGAGTTCAGCGTTCAGGGTATTGATCGGACCCTTTGCTTCGTAGGGTTTTTGGGGGGAGGTCCTCTTTATGAGGGGAGCCGAAGGTAGGCCGCAAACAGGCTGGGCCCCAGAGCAACCAAAGTCAAAGACTGAGGCTTCAGGAGCGCTTAGGGTTTAGGGTTTAGGGTCTAGGGTCTAGGGTTTAGGGTTTAGGGTTTAGGGTTTAGGGTTTAGGGTTTCTTTCTACTAGGCTTTGTAAGGGAAGGATTTCCCTACTCTAAGGGTAGTTACATGGTACCTTACTATGGTCTACCCCTTATATGCCCCTCATATACCCTGAACAAATAAAGGGCCCATGCATCAGAATCCTTTCAAGGATGTTAGGGACCATATTTCAGGGCCCATTTGTCATTGTTTCTACCCTCAGATACACCCTAACCCCTAAACTCAACACTACTGGCCCAAAACCCGGGGAAATAAAAGTTGCAAACTTTCAGAATAAACTACCTTACAAGAAGCCCAAAAGTTGAAAAGTTGGGTTTTGAGCCAGTAAGCACCCTATGGGAACAGGGCGCTTGGAAAGGAGCCCGTTTTCCTACAAACCCCCCAAGCAGAGATAACCCTGCTTCAGCATTCCTGGGGTTTCGTCAGGGGTTAGAATGCCTTTAGAAAGCCCACCCCTAAACCCTAAACCCTAAACCCTAAACCCTAAACCCTAAACCCTAAACCCAAAACCTTAAACCCTAAACCCTAAACCAATACGGGGGTTGGGCCTAGACCGTAAGCCACAGCAAAGCTCACGGAAATGCCAAGGGTTCCGCTGCGACGGGTGCCGCCGACATGTCACAATCTCCTCTGCAGTTGTTCGTCCCAAACCCTAAACCTTAAACCCTAAATCCTAGACCCTAAACCCGAAACCCTAAACTCTAAACCCTGAATCCCCATATTCCCAATAGCTGGGAATATTTGATGACTGGAGTGGTTTCCTGTGAAAATACCGCCCGCCCCAGTACAAACTAAGTTTGTACTCTCATGGGTTTTTAGCAAACTAGACCCAAGGGTATCCTGGGAATTGCAACATGGGTGCCCGTTGTGGTTTAAAGGGGCTTATGCCCCAAACCCTAGACCCTAAATTCAAAACACCGAAAACAGGGAATAATGGCCCCCCTTCTGGGTCCTAAATGTGAACCTTTGCGATGACGAGAGCTCTGGGTCCTAAATGTGAGCCTTTGCGATGACGAGAGCTGCAAAATCCACCAACAAGACTATTGCACCCGGAGGATTCCTCTCTTGGTTTAGGGGTCTTAGGTTTGGGGGTATTAGGGTTTAGGGGTTTAGGGGTACTAGGGTTTAGGGTTTAGGGGTACTCGGGTTTAGGGGTATTAGGGTTTAGGGGTCTTAGGGTTTAGGCGGGCTTTGGGTGGCCCGTGAGCTGAACAGTCCTCGAAAGCGTGTGGAGCCAGAACTACCTTGTTTGGTTGGTTTAGGGTTTGAGGTTTAGGGTTTAGGGTGTAGGGCGTAGGGTGTAGGACGTGGGTTTAGGGTTTAAGGCTCAAACCCTGGACCCTAGGAATTAAATCGGGCCTGAACCTTGCCCGTCCTAAACCGTCCTTGGTTTTTCACCTACTGGGCTTGCAAGGGAAGCAAATGCCAAAACACAGGAAATCAAACCCTAAACCCTAAGCCCTAGACCCTAGACCCTAAACACAAAACCCTGGTGCAGCGGGTCGTGGTCAGTGAGGCTCTTCTCGATTGCGCTGAAGAAGCTACAGGTTTCTTGGTAAGTCATGATACTTATAGGGGTGTAGGGTTTCTTGATTGGTGATCATGGAATATGGGGTTAAGGGCTTAGGGCTCAATTACTCAGTTGATGTGTTTAACGGCCTCCCTCAGACCGTACGCGTGGCATCAAAGGCTCACCGGAAGGTGAAAATGGGCTTTCTCCCCCAACTGGTTTAGGGCTTAGAGTGTAATCCTGAGCCTAAGCCCCTAAACCCGAAACCCTAAATTTTCCCTAAATCGTAAACCCAAAACCCAAAACCCTAAACCCCAGCTTCAGTCTGTCCCTGGTCTGGATAAGTGTGCGTGCCCTACATGCCAGACCCTGTCAACCCTAAACCCTCAACGCCGCATCCAAAAAACCCTAAACCTAGGGGATAGGACCCTTAGGGATATAGACCCCTCTGAATATGGTCCCTGTTTAAGAGAGCCAGAAGAGGGTTAAGGAGGATTCCAGGACTCCCTTTTAAAGGTCCCCCTTATCCTGCCTAGGAACAGACAGAAACCCTGCAAACCCCTAAGCCCCTCTACACCCTGAACCTTTGATCTCATCCTAACTCGCTTCGTGGATACTTTTGAAAGTTGTACCGTCGCTTGTTCATGTGCAATACAGTGAGCGAAAGCACGTAGTGAAACATCGAAGCAACAAGAAATTGAACATCATTCATTGCTGATGCCCGGTCTTCTTACTCTAGTAGATTCCCAGTCTTGCAATGACTGGGGAATTGATCCGTTTGCTGTTTTCGCAACCAGTCTCGTGTAACAAATCGCCTGTCTCAAGCTGTTGAAGTTATGCACCATTCAATCTGGGTACTTTCTCTATGGCTCCCTTCCTGAAAATAGAGTTCGAGCCTGAGAACGATCTCTGAAGCCTACTTCGGAGTAGACCCTGGAAAAGGGTATAGACTTTTTAGGTATAAGTAGCTATTTTCGGGAACCCAGAAGCAAAGACAAGTATGAACGTATGGTACCCCAAAGCACGGTGAAGATAATGATGTTTAGAGCAGTTCCTCGCCGCTGCCCGGCCAACATCCGAAACCCTCAAAACCAAGCCAGGGTTCAGGGTTCAGGGTTCAGGGTTTAGGGTTTAGGGTTTAGGGTTCAGGGTTCAGGGTTCAGGGTTTAGGGTTCAGGGTTCAGGGTTCAGGGTTTAGGGTTTGGGGAACTAAGGACGCCGCAAGGGAACTAGGTTGGCTTCTTAACGCCTGTGAAAAGAGTCCTCGATCTGACCGGCTTGATCCCAGTCGCAAAGCAAAATTGACATTTCCCAGAGGCCTCGGGACGCCTACAACCTAAACAACCCTATTCAAACCCAAAGCCCAAACCCCAAACCCCAAAGCCTGAACCCTAACCCTATACCCGAAACAGAACAATCCTAAACACTCCCAATCCTGAGGCCTTGAGACCTCAGAAACACCCAAAAGGGAACTGCATTGAAGACCGAAAATGACAAGGTGTAGGAGGCATGTGCTCCCAAAAGCACCAATTAAGAATATGGGGGCACAGGGACAACCATGTTTGGGAGATAACCCTGAAAGGGAAAGAAATGGGCGCGAGGTGCATCCTCCCAGAGCTGATCCATCTTCCTGGGATGGCTTTTGGGGGCTTTGGGGTGCTGTTTGGGCTATCATTACGGGGTTAGGGTTTAGGATTTAGGGTTAGGGTTTAGGGTTTCGGGTTTCGGGTTTAGGGTTTAGGGTTTAGGGTGTAGGGTTTAGGGTTTAGGGTTTAGGGTTTAGGGTTTAGGGTTTAGGGTTAGGGGCTTAGGGTTTTGGTGTTTGGTCTTGAGTTTGGTGACCTCGACGATTATCGCTTGGGATGTGCCCCCTTCTGCTAACAGGGTTTGGGGTTTAGGGTTGGGATGTTGCCCTTCCCCCCCCCCCCCCCTCCCCCTTATAGTCACTATGAAGGACTGTTGGTATAAGGGGGAACATTCCAAATCATCACCTTCAACTAGGGGGTTTAGAGGGACAAGCGTGGCTTTACGGGTTGCGGGGTGTGCTTTGCTTACGGGTGGAGAGTCTCGCTTTTTCGTGCAGGTTCAGGCGTGAGGGGAACAGCTGGTCCCTAGTACCTAATTAGCCGTGCCAGCTGCCTCGAAGAACAAATGAAGTAGGTTTTTATTTCATCTAGTGGTATCCCCAGAAGGACACCCAACAGGACACCCAATATCTACACTCACAAATACTGGAAGGAAACCTGATATAATTACACTCACCATAAACCACTAGAAACAAACTACTTTCAGAAACCACTTTCCAAACTAGACCGCCCGCTGCATTGCTGACGCACAAAGGGGCCCGCTATAAAAAAGAAAAAAGGAACACGCTCCAAACCCCAAGCCCTGAACCCCACACCCTCAACCCTGGACCCTAAACCCTCCCTGAACCCTCCCCCAAGCCCTAAGCCTTCCGCCCTCTACCCGACAGCCCAAAACGTATCCCAAGGATTTTACTCGGCACCTTGTACAAGTTCTTTATTCAGGGTACACACACATACATATATATGTATATATATATATATCTATATATATATACATATCTCTCTATATGTATATATATATATCTCTATATATATCTCTATATCTATGTCTATATCTATATACAGGGGCGATACAAGGTCCCTAAGACCCGCATTCCCGACTTAGAGCCAGTAGGTTTAGGGCCCCATTCCCGAGCCGGAGAAGCGCAACACCCTCGGAGCCCAGGGCCCCTCCGTCCCCAAACCCTAAACCCTAAACCCTAAACCCTAAACCCTAAACCCTAAACCCTAAACCCTAAACCCTAAACCCCAAACCCTAAACCCCAAACCCTAAACCCTAAACCCTAAACCCTAAACCCTAAACCCCAAACCCTAAACCCCAAACCCTAAACCCTAAACCCTGAACCCTGAACCCTAAACCCTAAACCCTAAACCCTAAACCCTAAACCCTAAACACCTTCAACATCCCAAATTGCGCGTCAACAACGCCAAACCCTGAGCAGACAAAGGATCGACACATGGCGTTCGTGCAGGCGTCGGTCAGGAGGCATTGGTCCTCTGACGGGTTCTTGGAAGTGTTTTCTTAGGGTTTAAGGGTTCAGGGTTTAAGGCTTTAAGGGTACAAGGGTTTAGGGGACTAGGGGTCTAAGGGTTTAAGGGTATAGGGGTTTAAGTTTAAGGATTTAAGGGTTTATACCCTAAACCCTAAACCCTGAACCCTAAACTCTGAACCCGAACCCCAAAACCCAAAACCCAAAACCCTAGTTACACCCTAAACCCTACCCCCTAAACCCCAAGATAACATGTATATCATGCAATCTGTACTGGACATTGTGGCGCTGTTGAATCTATTTGTGGAGATACTAACCTGACATGATTGAAATAAAGATAGAGTTGGTGGTGGAGGAACTTGAAAGTCCTGTTGACGAGGTGTTTCGGAGGCTGAGGTTCAGGTGCCGGGCTGTGAATCCGGGCGTCAATGCTAAGCCCGAATCTCGCAACTTTCTGAAAAAAACCCCAAACCCTAAAACCTAAATCCTAAACTTCAAGCCCGAACACCCAGTCCCAAACAGCCCCTACAAACCTTACCATGAACACAAGTTCTCCTAAGTGTAACCCCCCCGCCCCCGCCGCATGTATAGCTACCAACGGAACCCCATGTAGTATTTAGGGTTCAGGTTTAGGGTTTAGGGCTTAGGGTTGAAACCTATATCCGAAACTGCTCCCCTCCCCCCCCCCCCCCGTCCCCTGCCCAAGTGCTCTCATCGGACACCCTACGCCCTAAACCCTAAACCCTTAACAGAGCTTCCCACTCCCAAGCTGCTTTTCTCCGTACTCACTACAAGGTTCAGGGCCCTGCTTGGGCTTTCCGGTAGCTGGGCCACACGGAACGAGTGTTGACAAACCCTCAACCCGAAACCCTGAACCCTCAACCTTTCAACCCTCAACCCGAACGCGGTGCAGAGCGGTGCAGAAGCCACATGAGAGGAAACCGAGACTACTTGGAGGTTCCTGGTACTGAATAGCCAATTCTACTGCAGTTATAACCCGCCTATAAGCCCCTTAAGTACCCCAATAGGGTTATAGTTAGGTTATAAGTACAGTTATGATTGGGCTACTAAGTAATTACCATGAACCTCCAAGCAATGGGCTCTTAAGAGCTTGCCGGGCCTGGGGGCGCCCCTTGTGGTTTTGGGTTTTAGGAAGTCGCTCGGCATTCTATCGGAGTGTCCAGTTCCAAGGTGCGTGGGTGTGCGGGAAGTCAGGACGAAGCCCCAAACACTAGCAGCCCGGGCTTTAGGTCGCGCCTGCTATCCAGGGTGCGGGTGGGCGCCAGGTGTGCACGACATCATCCGCGGATGCGCGGGAAGACGCCCCCAAACCCTAAATCCCTGAACCCGACACCCTGAACCCTAAGCCCTGAGCCCTTCACCCTAAACCCTAAACTCTAAATCCTAAACCCTCAACCCTCAACCATCCGCCACTATCGTGTGGCGAGGCTCCATTGTGATTGCTCGTCTTCCAGGCAGCAGAGTCCATTGAGTTGTAGAAGCCCTGAGGTTAAGAATCTCCGAGATTAAGTAGGGTTTAGGGTTTAGGGTTTAGGGTTTAGGGCTTGGGGTTTGGGGCTTCGGTTTTGGTGTTTAGGGTCTTAGGGTTTAGGGTTTGGGGTTTGGGGTTGAGGGTTTGGGGTTTCGGGTCTAGGATCCGTTTCAGGTAGGACCGTTTAGAAAGAGATATAGTAAGGATATGCCAGAGTGTGTGGGTTGACGCTGCAGAAAGGGGTATACTCGGAAAATTCTCCCGACTTCTGTACGATCCGATGAGGGGGGCGAGGGGGATTCAGGGTTTAAGGCTTTAGGGCTTAGAGTTCAGGGTTCAGGGTTTAGGGTTTAGGGCTAGGGTCTACTTCGAGGCTCTGTTGACACAGAAGTCGACTGAGTATCCCCTAGAATCCCTATTCCATAGCCCACCTTAATAACCCTACTTACGAAGTCAAAGGGGCTTGCAAGTGGAATTGCACCCCCCTCAGACCCCAGTGCACAACAGTTGAGGACGATTCCTTCAGTTAAAAGGGTTTAGGGTTTGGGGTTTAGGGTTTCGGATTGAGGGCTGAGGCTTTACGATCCCTAAACCCTAAACCCTAAACCCTAAACGCTAAACCCTTAAACCCTAAACCCTAACCCTAAACGCTCAGGGCATAGGGTTGCCCTTAGACCTTGAACTCCTAAACAAAACTTTATTTAAGCCTTTGGATTTTAGGGCCTAGGGCCTTTGGATTTTAGGGCCTAGGTTTAGGGCTTCTAGGGTTTAGGGTTTAGGGTTTAGGGTTTAGGGTTGAAGGTTTCCGGTTTGGGGTCCGGTTACAAGCAGCCCCCTGAGCTTCTTCGGGCAAGCGTCGCGAGACCTCTCCGCCTCGTCCACTTCGATTCTGCCTGGGTCCAACACCCCCGAAACGCAGGGTTTAGGGTTTGGGGTTTAGGGTTTAGGGCTTTGGGTTTAGGGTTCAGCAGAAACATGAGTTTTCCAGAATCTCCCTGACTTCTACGTGGGATCCCTACGTTCATGTGGTTTTTGGGCCTCTAAGAACCCCTAAACCGACCCGCTGCTCCCCGTAAGCGTCTACACAAAATGCGGAGGCCCAAGCAGCCTGAAACCCGAAACCCGAAACCCTAAACCCTAAACCCCAAACCCTAAACCCTAAACCCCAAACCCTAAACCCTAAACCCCAAAGTTTGAGGGTTGGGTGTGTGTGCACAGCGACAGGGCTCCGAAGGTGTGGGGGGTTAGGTGTTTAGGGGTTCAGGGGTTTGGGGTTTAGGGCTTAAGGATGTATACTAGAACCAGAAACCCTAAACCCTAAACCGTAAACCAAAACCCTAAACCTTACACCCTAAAGCCTAAACCCTACACCCTAAAGCCTAAACCCTAAACCCCTACGCCCCCTTCATGGATACCCTAAACATGCAGGGCCATGTTCGGGCAGGGGCCATTGAAGGGATCATCACATGGGGAGAGTTGGCATCTTAGGCTCCAGGAGAATCGGGGGGCGATCGTAAGGCCCTTCTCCTCGACGAACTGGCTCAGAAGCGTGATGTTCTGATCAGCCGCGACAGTGGTGACCTCCTCTTCAGGAACGCCTGCGGCTGCCTGGTCGGCCGTTTCAAGATGCTCTTCTGCGACGATGTTGATGGGATCCGTGTCCTCGATCGCCAACATGCATCCCGCTCCCGGACGGGTATCGTTGCGGGCGAAGTCCAGCTCGGTTTCAGGGTCTTAGGGGTTTAGGGGTTCAGAAGCTTAGGGTTTTAAGGGCTCAAGGGTCTAGGGGCTTGGGGTTTGTTGCAGGGTTTGGGGGCTTAGGGTTTAGGGGTTTCGGGTTCGGGGTGTAGAGGTGAGGGCTGGAGCCTTCAACCCTAACCCGCCCCCCCTGGCACAAGCGGTTTAGAGTTTACGGTTTAGGGTGTAGGGTTGGGCATCGAATGGCCAGCCGAAATGCAACCCACACATGAACACCCCTTATGACGAACGGGACAATCTCAACCCTAAATTGACACTCCAGCCAAGTCCGTCTAAGCCCTAAACCCCAGCCCTAAACCCTAAACCCTAAACCCTAAACTCTAAACTCTAAACCCTAAACCCTAAACCCTCATTCGGACCCCAGTCGTTGCCGGGCGTCTGTGTGGGTCGCTGTTGCAAAGAAGCTCCGGTGCCGACGTGCTCGCCTGGAATCCGCAGGCCTTTTCAGGATTTAGGGTTTAGGGCTAGGGTTAAGGGTTTAGGGTTTAGGGCTTAGGGCTTAGGGTTTAGGGTTTGGGGTTTGGGGTTTGGGGTTTAGGGTTTAGGGCTAGGGTTTAGGGTTCGGGGTTCAGAAGGCCGGGTATTAGGGTTTAGGGCTCGGGGCTTCGGGTTCTGCGCGTGTACCCAACTTGGAGGATCGTGGAAGCTGTACCCAGGGCTAGGCCAACTATAGCTGTAACGGGTTAGAACCTTTCAATTAGGAACATTGACCTCTACATATGCAGCCAGCCAGGAGCCTTGCAAGCGTGCGCGCCACGGCCGTTTCAAGCGCCGAGGAGACTGCAAAAACAAGAAAACAAAAAGCACCAAAGCCGACTCTAGACCCTCGACCCGAAATCCCAGAGCCCCTCGTTCATCACGTGACGTACTGGCCGCCTTGTGTTGTAGTTCCGAAGCCTTTCCGCAGTTGCTCCTCCCCGGCGGTGCATGGCTTTGCGCCGGCCTGCCCAGAAACAGGGGGGAAGAGGAGGGGTAGTAGGGGGGAAGAGGGGGGGTAGTAGGGGGGAAGAGGGGGGGTAGTAGGGGCGGCCTTGGGGGTAGGAGATATTTGGATGATCGGAGGTCTAAGTAGGTATCCTACTTACGTGGTCGTCATGAGGGTTCTCCATTGATCCACTGTTATCTCCTGACGAGCAAGCTGCAACCGATTCTTCTCGCCCAGGATGTTGGTGGTCTTGCCCATCGATGGTATCTGCTTATCGATCTTTGGCGCCGACTTTGACATGCTAGGCCCATGCAGCACGCGTAGCGCATCCCCGTAGTTGCGATCATTGTCAGAGATGGCGATCCTTGCATTCGTGCAGGCAGTGAGTGTCTCACGGATGGCCCACTTGTGTGGCCCGCCCTTCCGCGCAGCTTCGTTCACGAAGTGAGGAGCAGCAGCTTCCAGCCTTCGCCATGACCTTACATCCTCAAGGGTATGTTTGGGTTTTGACCAGCAACCCTGGAGTTGGCTCGAAGTCAGGGCCTAGTACAACTGCCATGGCTCCATAACGTGTGGTCCATGCTGGCGAGCGCTTCCTGAGCTAAACCCTAAACCCTAAACCCTAAACCCTAAACCCTAAACCCTAAACCCTAAACCCTAAACCCTAAGCCCTAAGCCCTAAACCCTAAACCCTAAACCCTAAACCCTAAACCCTAAACCCTAAACCCTTAGCAGGGATTGCTGTGGAGTCCGTGCCACGCTCATGCCATGTGGAAGTGTAGTCGTGGTATGCAAAGATCCCAGATCCTTACGCTAGGCCTGTCACGTCTCCCCCAAAAGTCGCTGTCCCCAAGCGCCAAACCCTAAACCCTAAACCCTAAACCCTAAACCCTAAACCCTAAACCCTAAACCCTAAACACTGTAAGCAGGGTTCAGGGTCCAGGGTCCAAGGTTCAGGGTTTAGGGTTCCAACATGTACGCAAGAGGGCAAGTTGGGCCAGTTAGGTGCTGCTCCAACTATTATCCTTCTCTGACCCGTTAGCGCTTTGGTAGAGGAAGTTGGAGCCTAAGGCTCGTTTCGGGTTTTGAGTGAGGACTAAACCCTAAACCCTAAACCCTAAACGCTAAACGCTAAACGCTAAACGCTAAACGCTAAACCCTGAACCTAAGCCCTGAACGCCCCAGCTCCGTCCGCCCTACGCCCAAAGCGCCCCATAAGCTACAATCCCACGCTGCGACGTCATTAAGAGAAGGGTGTGCAAGGGGAGGAGGAATCTAGGGGTTCTGCCTTGGACCCTTAAGGTTATACCCTTGGGTTTTGGGGTCCCTTTTTGAGGATCCCAAAGGGAATATAAGGGCCATATTTGGGGGTACAACCTTAGGAGTACGAGTCTTCACCCCTTGAAAGAAGACCCACCTAAGTCTCCCTAATATCATGCGACTCTTCTGTGGACCGATAAGGTTGCACCCTTGGGTTTAGGGACCCTTTTGTAAAGATCCTCGTAAGGATCCTGGAAAATGAACAGAAGGGCCGCATTAGGAGTATATTCGCGAACCTGTTAGGGGTACATCCTTAATTAGGGGAATCGTGTTGGGGAAAACTTTACGAGGCTAGCTTGGGCGCCACTCAAGTAGGATTAAGATCTTAGTTAGAAACGGAGCGTCCCAGTAACCTTGAAGAATAACCCTGACACCTAAGTCACAGCCTAGACCTCCTCCCCTGTCCCTGAACCCCAAACCCTAAACCACATAAAGCAGGGTTTACTATCAGCAGTAGCCCCACTAGGCTGCCCAGTAACCAAGGCTTAAAAAGGGCGCCCTTTTTTGCTTAAAGGGGTTTATAAGGGAGCCTAAACCCCCAAAAAGGGAATAAGGGTACTACTGGGCATCCTAGCCCGAAAAGGACGCCCAATATATAGAGTCACCAAGACTTACAAGTAACCCTGTATACACTCACCAATAAACCCTAAACCCTAAACCCTAAACCCCAAACCCTAATAATGTTTAGGTCAGCCAGTCCTCTTTATCCCACCAGTAGGAGCGGCCGCACTGATGTCCTGTGGCAGCACCTTGTGGGGCGTGTAGGGGTGTTTAGGGTTTAGGGTTCAGGGTTCAGGGTTTAGGGTTTAGGGTTTAGGGTTTAGGGTTTAGGGTTTAGGGTTTAGGGTTAGAATTTGGAGGTAGAGGGCTGTTCGGGGTTTGGCCTGAAGGCTTCCGGGGTTTGGGGGGGGGTGATCTGCACTTGCGCGAGCGAAAGCCTTGCAGAATCATCCCGATGTCAGTAACCCTAAACCCTAAACCCTAAACCCTAAACCCTAAACCCTAAACCCTAAACCCTAAACCCTAAACCCTAAACCCTAAACCTTGGTTTGGGGGTTAATGTTTAGGGCTGTTCAGGGTGCAAAAGTAGAGTTGTTGCGGGGTTTAGGGTTTAGGTCTTAGGGGGTCACCTAGATCATGGCATTCGATCTGTGAGCACCCAGATCTTGCCCACCCAAACCCTAAACCCCGAACAATAAACCCTAAACCCTAAACCCTAAACCCTAAACCCTAAACCCTAAACCGGGTGGCGCCTGACAGAGCTTCTGCAGGGCCGCCCTGGACCTTTCTCTGGTCTTCGGGTCCCTGGCGTCGCCCATCGGACCTATCCTTGGCGTTGTTTAGAGCTCGCCGCTCTGGGTTGCGGGTTTGGGGTTTAGGTTTAGGGTTTAGGGTTTAGGGTTTAGGGTTTAGGGTTTAGGGTTTAGGGTTTATTTCGGGTCTACTTAGAGTATCTTTTGACATAGTCAGTCCACTTAGAATCGCCTCTCTTATCATCCCCATATCCCACCTTACTAACCCTACTTACGAAGTCAAAAGGGCTTCCAAGTAGGGTCTAGGTCCAGGGTTTAGGGTTTGGGATGTTCCCCCTTTTTCTAACAGTCCTCAATAGGTAGTATACTATGGGGTATGATACTGCCGATTAAGGACTGTTAGTATAAGGGGGACATCCCAAGATTTAGGGTTTGGGTGCTTTTGTGTTGGGTACCCACGGTGTTCGGGCACTCTATAGTCACTGACTGCGGGTCTCCTTCAACTGCAAGACCAAGATTTAGGTTCAACAGCCTCTCCCCTCAGAAGGGTTTAGGGCTTGGGGCTTCGGGTTTAGGATCTAGGGGTTAGGGTTCAGGGCTGAGGGTCTCGGGTTTTGGGCTTCAATGAAGCACCGCGCATGCCACATAAAATGTATGTGGTCCGGTGCTGAAGAGATGTGAGGTGTGCGTGTCCACAATGTCTCTTAGCCCACCTACAACTACTGTTTGCTTAAGAACTCCCAACAAAAATTGAAGACACTATTTCATCCCCTTCTTACCCTTACAGGGAAACATGTGTCTTATTGTTACTATGATTATGATTTTTGTTATTTGGCTCTACTTCAAAGTTCAAAGTGGTCCGTGAACCCTAGACCCTACACCCTAAAACAGATAACCTCATAGGTTTGTACCTTGGACCCCCAAGGTTGCACGGTTGGGTTTGGGGACCCTTCTTTAAGATCCTTAAGGTAGTACGAGGGCCAGATTCGGAGCGCAAAACTCTACGTAGTTGCTGAGTGCATAAGCACCCCCCAAAAGTGTACACTTTCAGTCCTAAAGGAGGTCATGGTATCTCAAAAAGTGTAAAGTGCCTGATTGTACTCAAGCAGGCACTAAGTTTAGGGGTGCAACCTTTGGGGCACGAGTCTTCATTCCTTGATAACCATGGCTACCGTTCCTCCCCTTAGAACCTTCAAAGCACGCACAGCTGTTTCCTTGGGATGTATACCCCCGTTTGAGTCTTCAGAACATAACAGGGTCCAAAATGTCCTGGAGATTGATGTAGACATAAACGCCCTCTGGTGAACAGCTTTTTGCGCAACGGCTTTTGGGGTTTAGGATGTACGGCTGAAGGTGCTTCAACTTTTCAATAGGTTGTCGGGCTTTGGCATTTTTGCTCCTTAGATGGTTCTGCCCCTAAACCCTAAACCCTAACCCCTAACCTCCAAAACCCTAAACCCTAAATGGGAAGCCTGAGCTTTCACGCCCCATCTTGCTGACATGAAGAACTTCAAGCAGCCTCCACAGAGAAGAAGCCTCGGAGATCTCAACCCAAGTTTGAGCCCCGAAGCACCGTCCTCCCAAAGCCATGACTCCGAACGGAGGGTTTAGGGTTTAGGGAGTCAAACCCTAAACCCTAAACCCTAAACCCTAAACCCTAAACCCTAAACCCTAAACCCTAAACCCTAAACCCCCCTCCGCGTTGTGGCCGAGGCTCATGTGCCCTCGGGGACCTTCCTGCGCGCTCTCCCCTCGAGTGGGAATTCCGGCCGCGCAGCCCATTGGAAAAAAAAGACCTCTGCTCTAAATCTCTAAATGCGCATATCAGAACCTAGGAGCCTGCATGGCTCTGCGGCGGGCCAGGCATTTGCGCATTCATGGGGATGACCATCTGTTACTTTCTTCTTTTGCTATATTTCTTTTTTTTTTTTGGGGGGGGGGGGGGCGTGGTGGCACTTCAGCAAACAGAAGGAATGGGTTGGTTTTTGGGGTTTGCAATTTTGGGGCAAGATAGGGGTATACTCCATCATAGGTTTCATAAGGGAGGGGGCTTCAAGGGGGGTATGCAGCCCGAGGTTCCTTACTACTCCCCAAAGCTCCCGAGGCTTCCTTAAGGTTCCCTAGACATCTACCCCCCCTGAACCCGGGTTTAGGGTTTAGGGTTTAGGGTTTAGGGTTTAGGGGAACCCCCGTCCCTTAAGAACCCTGTAATTAGATAAAGTCCCGATGTACGAGTTGAACAAACTGAGCACATCTGGAATTCTTTGGAGTCGCGGGCAACCACCTGAAACCTACCCCCCCCCCCCCCCCCCCCCCCAAACCAAAACCCCCAAGCCCAACACCCAAAACCCAAAACCCCCCCAAAGCCCCAAAGCCCCAAAGCCGCAAAAGGTTGCCAACACAGGGTTCAGAACAGCCAAACCCCAAACCAGCCCATTTCTACTGTTTGGTGAAGAACCACCCCTCCCCCCCCCCCCCCCCCCCAAAAAAAAAAAAACAACAACAAAACAAACAAAACAAGGAAAACACACACACACACACACAACAGAAAAAAAAAATATCATCATCCCTATGTTACCCTCATTAAGCAAATAGTAGCCCAGCAACCAAATCATGAAAAGGGCGCCCTTTTTTTGGGGTTTGTCTACTTGTAAGGGAACCTTGAACCCCAAAAAAGGGTAATGGGTACCACTGGTCTACCAAGTGACCCTCATCCCAAGGGAGCCCCATGAATCTCCAAGTGCAGTCCGGCCAGTCGCACAAGCAAATTCCTGAAAAACCTGCTGCGGGCTGAACTACCGGTTTCAGGTTGGAGGATTTTTTTGGGGCTTAGGACTTGGGGTTGAAGGCTGATGGTTTTGAGGTTCGGAGTCTTGTGGCGTTCCTGGCTGCTACTATTTGGGGGACTATATTCGGGGTCCCTTGTTTTCGTAAAGTCCTATATTCACCTGTCATCTTTAACAAGAGGATCATGTGAAGTTATCCCTGGGACCTACCCAGGGTTTAGGGTTTAGGGTTTAGGGTTTAGGGTTTAGGGTTTAGGGTAACGTTAAACTCCCAGCCGTAAACCCTACAGCTGTGAACGTTATCCGCTCTAACACCCTATGCGCTCTAAACCCTACACGTGCTAGACCCTTTACGTTCTAAACCCGAAACTCTAAACGCCCTGAGCCCTAAACCCTAAACCCTAAACCCTGAGCCCTAAACCCTAAACCCTAAACCCTAAACCCTAAACCCTAAGCCCTAAGCCCTAAGCCCTAAACCCTAAACCCTAAACCCTAAAGCCTAAACCAAATCAACACGCGAACGACGGGCCTGCTCGGGGCACTCAAAACCTCAGTGCGGGCATTGGCCGCCACTCTCTCTCAACACGGTTCAGGTTTTGTGTAGGGTTCATTGGGTTGATGCGGTTCATAGGGTTTTGGGTTTTGGGTTTTGGGTTTTGGGTTTAGGGTTTTGAAGGCTATACTTGGGCTTGCAGGGTTTATACGGCTATTAGGCTTAGATTTGGTAGTTATGAGGCTACCAGGTTACGGGGTTCAACAGAGTCAAAGGCTCCCAGACACGAGTGAACAATAGGACTGTTGAAAGTCTCAATGCTCCTCAACTGAGGTTTAGGCTTCACGGGCTTTGTTTAGGGGGTCGTGTGGGATTCGAGTGGTTCATGATTCAGGAAAGGACCCAGATACACGCTTCTGCTGTGAGGGTGGGGCGTTTGGTTTCAGTGTCAGGGGAAGGGATCAAAAACGTGACCCTTTCTAGGATATCCGCTAATCTCACTTCGAACAACTTAAAGCCTACCTACCTAGGTAGCAAGCCCCATGAATGAAGCCCTGGGAATGCGAAGATGGTTGAGGGTGGAGGGCTGAGGTCCAGCCCCATTCCTCAAAGTTTGGACGCCTACAGCAACCCTAAACCCCTAAACTCTAAACCCTAAACCCTAAACCCACACCCTAAACCCTAAACCCCAAACCCCAAACCCTATCCCTAAACCCTAAACCTTAAGCCCCAAACAAGCTGGCAGAGGGGCTGGAGATGCGCGAGGATGCCGCCAACGGCACACTTCCTGGCGGCAGAATCCCAGAAAGCTAAGCTCAGGATGCAGGCTGGGATGATCACCCTTATGCTAACACTGCTTAATCGGGATCATAATAGCGGGTGCTATGATCCCTATTAAGGACTGTCAGTGTAAGGGGCAACATCCCAAGATGCTAACAGTCCTTACTAGGGATTTTACTAGACCCGGGAGTAACCTAGGAGTAAAAGGGGTACCCTTCTTGGTTTTAAGGGGATTATAAGGGAACCCAAACCCTAAGAAAAGGAAAATTGGGCCTACTCCCGGCTAGAAAGAATAGCGGGTGCGAGAATCGCTAGTAAGATGCAGGGTTTGAAGGGGTCCAACGTAGAATCCTCTGATCTTCAAGGTCCCGGAAGCAGCCTAGTACGAGGGATACAGAAAACTCTGCCCAAAAGGGCATTGAACTAAAGATATATATATATATATACATGTATGTATCCCTATATTAGCCTTGTAAGGAAATTTTTTTGGGGGCGTTCTTAAGCAAATGGTAGCATTAAAAGGTGCACCGGGTTTCAGGGCTTCAGGGCGTCAGGGTTGGGGCCTATTCGGCGGATTTAAAGATTTTAATGATAACAGTCCTTAATCGTATTAGGGGGGGTACAAAAATCCTACTAAGGACTGTTAGTATATACCCGGCGCTGCCTCGACTTCTCGCGCAGGTCTCGTCCTCGAACATCTCAAGGACCTCTGCGTGAAAGCTACGCCCCGAAACCTCCTCAACCCTGAGCACGCAGCATTCTGGATCCTAAACCCTAAACCCTAAACCCTAAACCCTAAACCCTAAACCCATGGGTACAGTAGTAAGGAAGGTTGCAAGTCGCCCAAGTAAGGTGATGACCGGTCTTATCCACAGATAACCCATCAAAAGCCCCACTTACAACTACACAGGGGCTTGGTTGGGGTATCTTAAAGGAACCCCTGTTGTGGGAAATGCTGATTTCTCAAGACATGAATACATGCCTACTTAGACTCAAGAGGTGACGTGGACGAGGGGTGCAACATCAGCCTGCACCCTAGGCCCTCCAAACCCCAAAAAGGCCTAAACTACCCCCAAAAGGCCCGAAGCCCTCGAAACCCTAAACCCTAAACCCTAAACCCTAAACCCTAAAAGGCCGAAACTACCCTCAAAGGCCCCGAAGCCCTCCCGGCCCTCCAAGCCTCTCAGCCCAAACCCTAATACCCGAAAACTCCTGAACCGTACACCCTAAACCCAAACCCCCTCAACCCTAAACCCTAAACCCTAAACCCTAAATTC
Source organism: Symbiodinium natans (assembly GCA_905221605.1). Classification (NCBI taxonomy): domain Eukaryota; class Dinophyceae; order Suessiales; family Symbiodiniaceae; genus Symbiodinium; species Symbiodinium natans. Next base: position 646,244 of record CAJNDS010001313.1, on the reverse strand, counting down.
TAAACCCTAAGCTAAGCCCCCCAACCCTAAACCCCAAAACCTCAAACCCCAAACCCTGAACCCTAAGCTAAGCCCTCCAACCCCCAAAAACCCCAAGAGCCGCCACCCCAAATCCTCCTAAATGCTAAACCCTAACCCCTAAACCTTAAAACCTAAACCCTAAAACCTAACCCTAAACCCTAAACCCTAGACCCTAAACCCTAAACCCCAAACCCTAAACCCTAACACCCAAACTCCTTCAACCCTGAAAGCTGAGCCCTGAGAGGCCCCTGCGCCGGTGCGCAAGACACACCACCTGAACTGACTTAGGGTTTAGGGTTTAGGGTTTGGGGTTTGGGGTTTAGGGGTTTAGGGTTTGGGGTTTGGGTTTAGGGTTTAGGGTTTGAGATTTGGGGTTTAGGGTTTGGGGTTTGAGATTTGGGGTTTAGGGTTTGGGGTTTGGGGTTTGGGGTTTAGGGCTTGGGGTTTAGGGTTTGGGGTTTGGGGTTTAGGGTTTAGGGTTTGGGGTTTGGGGTTTAGGGGTTGGGGTTTGGGGCTTGGGGTTTGGGGTTTAGGGTTTGGGGTTTAGGGTTTAGGGTTTGGGGTTTGGGGATTAGGGTTTCGGGCTTGGGGTTTAGAATTTAGGGTTTGGGGTTTAGGGATTGGAGTTTGGGTTTAGGTGCTCACACCCTGCTCCGTTTGCTGGTCCGTCATAGAGCACTTGGAATTCTCGCGCTCGTTGTAAGAGATTCCGAAGCTGCTTTGGGGTAACTGTATTGCTAGCTCGATAACTGTACTCTCGAAAGGGTTTGCCCTTGGTGCTGCTTTCAAGAAAGAACCCACCCCCGCGAAACGCGGGTACTTGGACTGGGATTAACGTGTAGGGTTTGGGGTTCGAGGTTTAAGTTTGGGTTTAGGGTAGGGTTGAAGGTTCGGGGTTCGGGGTGAAGGGTTTAGGGTTTAGGTTGTAATTCATTGGGCTTGGCTTTCCACTGCCAGCGAAGGCCCGAAACCCTGAAACCAGCAGATCAGGGACTGGTAACCAAAGAGCCCCTTCGCATGATCCCACGCCCAATCCTAGCCCATGCATCTGACGGTACTTAGATTCTCGCGCATCAGGATGTAGGGACTTAGGAAATGCTTCTCGCAGCCCAAAGCAATCTGAAGCAGAGCAAGACGCCTCTTGCGCGTGTTTTTTGAGCTTGGGGGTTTTGGAGTGGAGTCTGGACGCCTTCAATTTCAAGCGGTAGCAGCTTAGCAAGAGGCTGGTGGGAGTGGACGATTCGGGAGCACACACAGCACCGTGAATGAGAAGAAGGGTTTGGGGTTTAGGGTCCAGGGCTTAGGGTTATGGGGTGGGGGTTGTCGGGGTGGGGGCTAGCATTGGATGCCATGACCACACCACCACTAACAAACAGGCCTGTCGTTCCAGGCACCGTCTGCGAAGACCTCAATGAGGTGGTTCGGATCTAGGGCTTAGGGCTTAGGGTTTTAGGGCTTAGAGTTTAGGGCTGAGGGTCTAGGGAAATGGCGCATGGGGTATTCTTGCAGGCTTCACTTGAAATGTGTTAAGTTGGGTGAAAGCACCCCAAAATGTCAGAACCAAGTCGTTGCCTACTATTCTAGGCTGCCCAGCAACCTAGGATGAAAAAGGGTGCCCTTTTTTGCCTAAAGGGCTTTATAGGGTAACCTAGAGCCCCCAAAAAGGCAATAAGGGCACTACTGGGCATCCTAGTAATAGTCCCAGGTATAGCCTGCTAACTTATGGCCACGCCGCAGACGAGGGCTTGCAGAGGGGCTTAATTTAGGGTGCTCAGAGTTGGGAGGACAGGCAGGGTTAGAATATGTAAGGATGGAATGGCCCCTAAACCCTAAACCCTAAACCCTAGACCCTAGACCCTAAACCCTAAACCCTAAACCCTAAACCTAAACCCTAAACCCTAAACCCTAAACCCTAAACCCTAAACCCTAAACCCTAAACCCTAAATCCCAAAGCCCGGCGCGCCTGAAGCCAGCCAGAGTGCAAGGGGACGGCAGCACCTGTCGAGAGTCGGATATCGGGCTGGCAAGGGAAATCCTTAGTTTAGGGTTTAGGGTTTAGGGTTTAGCGTTTAGGGTTTCGGGTTTCGGGTTTAGTAGTTTAGGGTTTAGGCCAGGGACGCCACTGGGGGTGCTAGACCTTAGAAACCTGGGGAGCTTTGGTGGGGCTCCGAGGTTTGGCCAGACACCCGAAACCCCTTGGTCGGTTTCGGGTTTAGGGTTTAGGGTTTGTGGTTTAGGGTTTAGGGTTTGGGGTTTGGGGTTTAGGGTTTAGACTTGGTTTAGGGGTTTGGGGTTTGGGGTTTGGGGTTTAGGGACAAGCGCCCGCAGCCCTAAACTCTAAAGGCTATGCTAGGTTGGTTCCTTAAACCATCTCAAATTACGAAGTCGGCACCTCCTAAACCCAAGCGACACCTGTACCTGTAGCCCCTTAAACCCTAAACCTCTAAACCCTAAACTGGAAACTAAACCCGAAACCCGAAACCCTCAGCCCTAAGCCCTCAGCCCTAAACCCTAACCCTCTAAACCTCTAAGCCGTAAGGACCCAAAACAGTTCTTCGGGGGGGAACACGTAGGATTCAAGTTCGCAAGCCCGGAAGCCACCAGGGCTCCATTTTTGCGCATCAACCCTAAACAATCACACCGGTTTAGGGTGTCATGCCTGGCCTTCCATGGCCTGCTGCTTGCCACAAACGGCTGCAAAGGTCACAGTTGTGTAGGGTTTAGGGTTTAGGGTTCAGGGTTTAGGGTTTAGGGTTCAGGGTTTCAGGGTTTCAGGGTGTTCAGGGTGTTCAGGGTGTTTAGGGTGTGTTAGGGTGTGTTAGGGTGTGTTAGGGTGTGTTAGGGTGTGTTAGGGTGTGTTAGGGTGTGTTAGGGTGTGTTAGGGTGTGTTAGGGTGTGTTAGGGTGTTTAGGGTGTTTAGGGTGTTTTTCAGGCTGTTTGGGGTCCAGGCTTTTGCAGGGCTTTGGCGTGTGGAGATTTTAGGCTGGAGGGGCTCTATCAAGGGCTTTAGGGTTTAGGCCTTTAGGGCCGTGGCTCAAAGCGCCCTCCTGCAGGGTGTAGGGTTTAGGGCTTAGGGCTTGTGGCTTCAGGGTTTCAGGGCCGTAGGCGTTGTAGCTTCGTGTGAGAGCTGGGCTTCTGCAACGACTACTTGTGGATCTCATGTTGTTCGAGCTTGAAGGCTTCGGGGCGCGCAAGGCCTCGTCCTAAAAAAGGAAGGAACAAGGCCCGCAAGCATGCCGGGAGCTGGAAGCCTCCCGCCGCAAGCCACGGTTTAGGGTTTAGGGTTTAGGGTTGAGGGTTTAGGGGTTAGGGCAAAATCCTTACATCCCAGATTACTCAAACCCTGCACCCTAAACCCGAGACGCCTAAATATGTCCTAAACCCCCTTTACGTCCTAAAACCCTCAACCCGAAACCCCTAGAATCCTATCTCCTAAACCACCGAATTACCCAAGCCGCAACCCTAAATCCCAAATCCTACACCGCTGTGTTCTGGTTCTTAGGACAACAGACACACACAGACACGCAAACCCGAAACCCCGACACCACTTTAGGGTTTAGGGTTTAGGGTTTGGGGAAACCCAACCTAAAAGCCCGAAGCACAAAACACCAAACTCCAAACACAAAGCGGAAATCCCAATTACCCTAGACCACGGTAGCAAGAAACCTTATATAAAAGCTCCAAACCCATACACTGTCGTGCAGATATCGCTTTAAACCTGGACTCCTACATCCCAGACGAAGCACTGTACACTAAGCCCAAAGCACAAAACCGTACACCCTCACATTGCGCAAGGCCCTCAAAGCTCATAAGCTCTAAACCCTAAACCCTGAACCCTAAACCTTACACACAAAACCCTAAACCCTAAACCCTACACCCTAAACCCTAAACCCTAAAACCCTAAAACCCTAAAACCCTAAAAGCCTAAAACCCTAAAACCCTAAAACCCTAAAACCCTAAAACCCAAAAAACCCTAAAACCCTAAAGCCCTAAAGCCTTTTGACGCATCAACCCAAACAGGGCTTCAGGCTTTAGAGCCTCTGGGCGCAAAGGCTCTGGGGCTTCTTAGGGTTTCAGGGGGTTTCTAGGCTGCAGAGGGATCTGAGGTTCATGGGCCTAAACCCTAAACCCTAAACCCTAAACCCTAAACCCTAAACCCTAAACCCTAAACCGTAAACCCTAAACCCTAAACCCTAAACCCTAAACCCTAGACCCTAAACCCTAAACCCTAAACCCTAAACCCTAAACCCTAAAACCAAACCCTAAACCCTAAACCCTAAACCCTCAACTCAAGGAGTACCGGGCTCGCGACCGCTCACCGAGAGGGCCGCTGTAAGGCTGCAGGGCCCAGGTATGACCCGGACCTCAAGGCTCATGGTTTAGGGTTTAGGGTTTAGGGTTTTAGGGTTTTAGGGGTTTCAGGGTTTCGGGGTTCAGGGTTTCAGGGTTTCAGAGTTTCAGGGTTTTCGGGTTTTCGTGTTTAGGGTTTCGGGGTTTCAGGGTTTCAGGGTTTTCGGGTTTAGGGTTTGAGGGTTTAGGGCTTGTGGTTTAGGGTTGTGGGGTTCAGGATGTCGGGGTTTAGGGTTTAGGATTCAAGGTTTCAAGGTTTCAGGGTTTATGGGTTTCAGGGTTTAGGGGTTCAGGGTTTACAGTTTAGGGGTTCGGGCTTCGGGCCCTGTAGGTTCTAATTCTGTGGGGTGTAGGTTTGCTAAGCCCCAAACCCCAAACCAACCAAAAGGAGTAGCTCCCACGAATCGGGAAAGGACCCCAACCCGCAAACCCCAACCCCCAAACCTTAAACCCCAAACCCCAAGCCCTTTCACTGATTAGGCCCTAGACCCTAAAAGCCCTCCCATGGGTGCCCCTGAGGGGACCTTCGGCCCGATGAAGCCTGCGAACTCCGAATTTAGGGTTAAGGGTTTAGGGTTCAGGGCTAGGGGTTTCAGAACATCCACAAGCCTTGAACCCTAAACGCTTTAAACCCCAAAGCCTAAGCCCTATTTTCCTCCAGAGCTCCTGCGGAATCGGGATAGGGGTTTATGGCTTAGGGTTTCGGGTTTAGGGTGAGGGGTTTAAGGGTTTCGGGTTAGGCTTAAGGGTTTACATCCCCTAAGCTCCGCCAAAGTGTATGACTCCACGCTTCCACAAGCCACGCTGGAGCGAGTAGTGGCCATCGATGCTATCGGCACATCGGCTGCGGCCGGGGACTGGGAGGACACCAGCCCCAACTCCGATTCCAACCGTCTGTCCGTCTGCCTTACAAGTCAAAGGTTTAGGGTTTAGGGTTTAGGGTTTAGGGTTTAGGGTTGAGGGTTCAGCTTGCAGCACGCCCTGCCAAAAGCACCGATGCAGCAGCATCAGCACCACGTCCAGTGCGCAGTGTACAGGCTTCAGGCGAGGTTGTGCAGGATTCACTCGTGACCTAGGATCTTAAACACAAAGTTTCCGCTTAGCTCAGCTGATCGTAGCGTGAGGAAACCCTAAACCCTAAACCCCAAACCCCAAACCCCAAACCCTAAACCCTAAACCCTAAACCCGAACCCATAAACCCTAAGCCCACGCTCCACTTTCGAACAAGCTCTCTTTTGATAACGGCTGTCCACCCTCGGAAGCCGTAAAACCCTGCAGAGTTAGGGGGTTCAGGGGGTTTGGGCCTTTGGGGGTTTTTGGGTTTAGGGTTTTGGGGGTTTAGGGTTGAGGGTTTAGGGTTTTCGGGGCCAAGCTACAATCCCTGCAGGGTAATTGGAACTAGGGTTGTGAAGTAGGCTCAGCCCTCATTCGGGCTACTTTTAGGATCACCTCGTACCCACCTAAGTTCCCCGATCCTCCTAGGAAGCTCAAGAACAGTAGGGGCCCCAACTTAAACCCACAAGCTGTGAACTTCTCAAGTCTAAAAAGAGTAGAACCACCCGGAAACACCAAACCCTGCACCCTAAGCCCTAAAACCCTGAACCCTGGACCCGAAACCCTAAACGGGGGCGTTTAGGACCCCCCCGAAGCCCTACACTAGTTCGTGGCTGGGATAGTATTAACAATGCAAACTTGTATTCCTTATGGAGTTTAAGTACCTCAACAATCATGTCCCACTATGACAAAGCACAGGGGGTGATGAAAGGTCGTAAACCTTGGCCGCTCAGGTCTGGACCGGGAATCCCTCTCGATGTGCAGCTTGCACAAGCCTGGGTAAGGGGTTCGTTGGCGGTCTTGGCTGCATTTGTCTTAGAGATTGAGGGGTATGGTCTTCTGTGTTGGTTTTTGCTTGTCAGCCCTAAATCAAGGGTGCAGTAAGGAGCCTATAAAAAGCGTGCCCCTATCATATAAGAGGTTGCGGTTGGGTCGGTGAGTGGCTGGTGAGTGGCATGTGAGGCACATGTGAGGGGATGTCTCGGGGAAGAGCAAATGAGAAGCTTGTAAGGTCAAAAAGGGCTGAGGCTTGGCTATCCTGTGTAAGCATGTTTTTGCGTCGACCCTGTCTTTGAGTAAGCTCTCGTGAGAATTCAACCCGATCCAGGGTTAGTCAGGGCCCCGTTTTTTTGTCAGTCGAACGGGCGCAGCATTCGTCACGCAAGCTCTCGTCGCTCGAACTCCAAGACCAGGCCCGCAGAAGGCTCGAAGCAGCCAGAGGCCCGTAAGTGGCTCGCGAATGGGTCTATATGGGCTTGTAAGTGGCGCGAAGGCCCATGAGGGGCCCGTAAGTTCGCAAGGGGCCTGAGCGGCACGTAAGCAGCATGTAAGTGGCATGTAAGCGGCACGTAAGTGGCCGTAAGTGGCGCGTAAGTGGTAAGTGGCACGTAAGTGGCACGTAAGCAGCCCACAAGTTGCCAAGGGTCCCCGTAGGAGGCCCGTGTTGAAGCCCGCACAAACCTGTGCAGGAGACCCATGCAGCATCTGCCAAAAAGCACCAGAACTTAAAAGTCAGGCAGCCTGCTCAGGGCCTGCTCTTAGCCTCTCCCTGAAAAACACCAAAGGTTACGTACTCTCCTTACCCACACGACCTGATCTTACATAGCCTCTCCTTGAAAAACACCTAAACTTACATACTCTCCTTACCCAAGGGACCCGATCTTATGTGATAGGGGCACGCTTTTTATAGGCTCCGGAAGCTTCCTTTGACTAAACCCTAAACCCTAAACCCCAAACCCTACTAAACCCTAAACCCTACCCTACTAAACCCTAAACCCTAAACATCCCTAAACCCTAAACATCCCCAAACCCTAAACACTAAACCCTAAGCCCGAAACCCTAAACCATACCCTAAACCCAAAATCTGGGGGGTGGGGTGGGGTTTGAGGGCTTTAGGGTTGCGGGGTGCATGGGGATGTCGCTGGGAGCTTTCTGCGGACTTGGCTTCGTGACAACTTCGTCCGAACCTATGCGCCGAAAGCTTTCGAACCCCCCCCCCCCTTTCCCGCCGGTTTAGTGTTTAGGGGTTCGGGTTTAGGGTTTAGGGTTTGGGGTTTGGGGTTTAGGGTTTCGGGTTTTGGGTTTAAATTTAGGGTTTAGGGTTTAGGGTTTGAATCCCCAAGCCCAAAACCCTAAGCCCGGCAGCCGGCTCCACTCGACATCCCATCTAAGTTTAGCGTCCAGGGCCCAGGGTTCAGGTTTTGGAAGCGAACCCTACACTCGGAACTCTCAACTCTGAACCTGTAACTAAGTCAACAGCCTCCCAGCCTATTGTACCACGCCTAGGAGGCTTCCATCGCCCCCCCCCACCCCCCCAATGACTTGCAGCGCGTGGCGAAGCCTCTTGGCGCACTTCCCGAAGCCCTAGACCCCAAACCCGAAATTTCCCAGACCGCTTCCGTGATGATCAATTTTGCCCGGTGCAACGGCGCAACCTTTGGGGACTATTTCTATGAACGCCGCAACCCTTAAAAAACCCGAAATCCTGACCCCTAGAATGACTGGACCTCACCAAACCTTACCAAGCACACGGAGATTCGCTGAAAATCTGCCGGTCCTGACTGCCTTCAAGGTCGAGCGCATATCATCCAGCACGACGTATTCCCGGCTTCGAGCGCGTGTAAGCGCGCAGTGCGCAAGCTCCTCTTCCACGCAGAGGCCACGGTACCCCCAGGGCCGAGGATGCATAGATGTCAACTGCAGATTCTGCTCCCGCCGCTTGGCGCGGCTCACGGAAGCTGATGCCACGGAGAGCAGCATCCTTCTGCTGGCAGGCTGGAGCTGGGCGCAGCACTTCCTCCAGAGACGCCCGCACCCTTCATCTTTAACCAACCCACGCCCAAACTGTCGATGATAAAAATAGAAACCCTAAGCCCGCGACCCCCTAACCCTAAACCCCAAACCCCAAACCCTAAACCCTAAACCCAAAAAGAGCCAGCTTCGCTAAGGTTCGGGCAAACGGCCTGGATCGCAAACTGCAGGCGTTCCCGCACGAGGGACAATGGCCACCTCAGCCCGCCCAAGATACTCAGAGCAAACAGGGTTCAGGGTTCAGGGTTCAGGGTTCAGGCTTTAGGGTTTAGGGTTTAGGATTACGGTTTAGGGTTTAGGGTTTAGGGTGAGGGTTGAGGGTTGAGGGTTGAGGGTTGAGGGTTGAGGGTTGAGGGTTGAGGGTTGAGGGTTGAGGGTTGAGGGTTGAGGGTTGAGGGTTGAGGGTTGAGGGTTGAGGGTTGAGGGTTGAGGGTTGAGGGTGGGTTGTGGGTTGATCCCTGAATACCTATAGGGTTTAGGGATTAGGCTCTCCCCCCCCCCCCCCCCCTGGATGGTAGGGTGGCAGCGCACGGATGTTGGGGGTGCAGACCGAACGACAAAAAAGGAGATGTTGGGTGACAAGCCCTTCACCCTAAACCCGAAGCCCTAAACCACAAACAGGAGATGTTTGGGCGGCAAGCCCGAAACCCAAAATAGGGCTGGCTACAGTTGGAGGCCGCCTGTCCCTGTCTTCAAAACCAGGCTCCTGACCCACGTAAACCCATATCAAGGTTGCCTCTATCTAAGAACTGATTCATGCACTACTTGGAGTTTCATGGGTACTTAGAAGCCTGAGCCCCCAATGTAGGTTATAAGTACAGTTATAACTCACCCTAAACCCTAAACCCTAAACCCAAAACCCAAAACCCAAAACCCTAAACCCTAACCCAAAACCCAAAACCCAAAACCCAAAACCCAAAACCCAAAACCCAAAACCCAAAACCCAAAACCCTAAGCCCTAACCCTTGAACCTCCAAGTCGCGTCTCCTGAAACTTTGGGCCCCCGGGCGTCTTCGCCTTGTCGCAGCGCACCAAGGAGCTCGTTCGTGCGCTCGGCCTTTGTCTCGCTTTTGGTTTCGGGGTCTCCGAAATTAGGGGTACCTTGTTGGGGTCTTAGGGTTCAGGGTTTAGGGTTTAGGGTTTAGGGTTTAGGGGCTAGGCGTTTTAGGTTTTTGTTCTATTTTTGGAATGAATATTTTGTGTTTTGGCGGGGGGGGGGGGGGGGCTTTGGGGCTTCACAGGCTTTAGGGGCTACAGGGTTTTAGAGGTTCAGGGCGAAAGGGTTTTGGGGGTCTCCGAAATTCGGGGTGCCTTATTTGGGTCCTTATGCCAGAGGCTGCAAAGGATAAGTTTCCAAGGGAGGGGGAGCCCAGCCTGGAGCTCTGATCAAGACGTTCACAAAAGCGATGTACTCACAAGACCCTAAACCTTGAACTGCAAAAGGGTTCCGTTTTTGGGTCACAGGGGCTTGTAAGGGAACCTAAACCCTGAACGAAGGGGATTAAGGGCCTGCTCTGGGTCCTAGTCTATCCCCACAGACAGTATCCCGATCTGTCCCCAACAATAAGCCGCAGAACCCCCTAACTTGCCCTTGGCCTCAGCGTGTTGGCAGCTTGCAAACCCCAAAACGTTGCAAGCCCGGCGCCCTAAACCCTAATCCTACACCCTAATCTTGGGGTACAGTAGTTACATGGTTCCTTAGTATGGGCCATGAGCAGGGGACCTCTTATATACCCCTTATATACCCTGTGCAACCCTTAGACAAACACCTTTGCAGTTTTTCCACGCCCGGACCCGAACCCTAAACCGTAAACCCTAACCCCTAAACCCGTTGGACCTCATTGTGGGCGTAGAAGGACACCAGCTTCGGCGTCGCCACAGCCTCTCGGCGGCTCTTGTGCGATGTGTAAGCGACGGTTTGCTTAAGAATCCCCCCCCCCCCCCCCAAAAAAAAAAAAAAAAAAAAAACACACATCAGGGGTGTAGGGTTTAGGGAGTTAGGGAGTAGGAAGTCAGGGCTTTGTGGAGTTGGGGGGGCTCCGGCCTTCGAGGGAGTTGGGGTTTTAGGGGGATCGTTTAGGGATGTTTCGTTTAGGGTGCAGGGGGAGTCGGGATGATCATGCTGAAACAGTGCGGGCCGAGACCTCCCATCCAGCGCTTTTTGGGGGGTCAACCTGCCGGAATCTTGCCCATCCTAGACCCGAAACCCTAAACCCTAAACCCTAAACCCTACACGCTTAGTTTCATGCCGGCAGCTCTTGGAGAAGATGTTACAGAGTATGCCACGTCATTTCGTAGCGTTTGCTTCTTCGTTCGCCCTGCCTTCGGTGACGTACGACTTGATGCGCCAGCGTCCCTAAACCCTAAACCCTAAACCCTTAAACCCTAAAACCTAAACCCTGAACCCTAAACCCGCTTCCATGATACAGGTATGTTTGACGTTTGCCAGTGACTTGCCACGGGGTGCAAGAATCTGAAGGTACAGAGTATGAGCCGATGAACCCCCTTCCTCAAAGTCGAGGACATCCAAAGGAGATATGAGATAAACCCCCAGTTCAGATCCTTGAGGAGGCCAAGAGCCTAAGGAAACATATTTCTTTTTTTTGGGAGGGGGGGCTTCTCAAGCAAACAGTAGCCCTACAGCCTAAAACCTGAACCCTAAACTATAAACCCAAAACCCTAAACTCCTCCTAAAGCCCCTGAACCCCTCGTCTACTCCTATTGCCTTAAGAACCCCCCCAAAAAAATAAATAAAAGACTTCCTTATGAGAGTAGTATGAGGATTCTTATCTTTGATTCTTTTGGGGGTTCTGGGACAAACCGTAGTATCCCCATGCGCCCCACCTCCATGGAAGATGGTTGGTGTAGCAAGGCCTGGTCTGCTCTCTGCGTAGGGTTTAGGGTTTAGGGTTTAGGGTTTAGAGTTTAGGGTTTAGGGTTTAGGGTTCAGGGTTCAGGGTTCAGGTTCGGGGTTGTTGGAAACCAGAGGGGCTTAGGGCTTGGGGAGGTAGGGGCTTAGAGGATTCTCGGGGCGTTAGGGGTTTCATGGGCATGAGGCCATGAGGACCACGGCCATACTGGCCGTTGCGGCTTGAACGAAGTTGTTTAGCGGGCTTCGGTTTCGCAGACTAGCCGTTTTAGCGTAGTTCTTATGTGTTTAGAGTTTAGTTGTGCTTCTTCGTTGCGCATCCTCCTGTTCAGATCTTGAGATGGATGTTGTTATTGTTGTCTCAGTGGCTGTAGTTCAGCCCCTGATTAAGCCTTCGACCCTTCAACCCGCCTTTTTTGTGGCCCAAAAGCAGGTAGGGTGAGCTTATCTAACAGCAGCACCGAAACGTCAACAAGCCCATGAATGAATGAGTTGAAAGAGTATAGGGTCATGACTTTTCAGATTATCATACATTTCCGGGGTCCCTGTTCTGCTGTGATGCTCGCCCTCTTACATTTAGTAGGGTACCTTAAAGGGGGACTGTGGTTGAGGTGCCCCTAGGCAAGCTGAAACTCTGAAATGCTACGTAGACCCTTACATCGATCCTGACACCTGAACCCTGGCAGCTCACCTCCAAGCGCGAAAATGCTTAACCCTAAACCCCAAGCCGTGAACCCCAAGAACCACAGAAAGCCTTTATATGCGCCAGCAGAGGCACATCCCCCAAGTAGGTCATAAGTACAGTTGTGCTGCTAATCCCCAATTGAGCTGAGCCGTACTTTTCAAGGACCAATGAGCCTCCAAGTACGCCCTTGACCCTGAGAAATCGACCCCTGGAACCCCGAACAATGAACCCTAAAAACCCTAAACCCCAAACCCCAAACCCTAAACCTGTTGCAGTGCCTCGGCGATCTGCATACTCTCCGCGGCGATTCGGTGCGCAACTGGCGCTTGGGGGGGTGCGGGGTGGGGTGGGGTGGGAGGGTCTTTGCAGTTGCTTGCCCTGAACCCTAAACCCTATACCCTAAACCCTAAAACCTAAACCCTAAACCCTAAACTCAGGGTGGGGGGGGGGGCTGGGGGAGGGTGTTTGAATTCAGAGCTTGAGAAAATAGTTGCTTGGAGGTTCGAGGTTGTATGGTTTGAACAAAAGAAAGGGTTCACCCTAAAACCTCAAACTTATACCTGAAACCCTAAATGCTAGGTTTAAAGCCCTAAATCCGGATGAAACCTTAAAGCCTGCACCCTTCAAGGCGAAACCCCTAAGTAATGAAGCCCTGGGCCCCAAAACCCTGAAGCCCTCAAGCCCTGAGTCCTATATTCTACAACCTTAAGCCTTCAAACAGCTTAACAGGAAGTTCAGGGTTCAGGGTTTAGGGTTTAGGGTTTAGGGTTGAGGGAATAAAGCCCTTAACCCGACGAACGTCAATTTTTCATGCGCGCAGACCTGAAGCCTATGTTTTGGGCACACAGTGTGAGTCTTAACGTCTTGGAACGAGAGCCTCGGCGACACCAAGCCTAAAATGACAATGATCTACTGTGGGTTTAGGGTTTGGGTTTAGGGGCGAAACCCTGTCCAAGTCTAACATCTGGAGACCGTCCGGGTCCCGCGCAGAGAGGGCTTTGGTGTTTCGGGTTTAGGGTCCTTTGGATCCAGCCGTCCAGTACATCAGTCTTTAGGACGTTCATGCAATCAAGGCCCCGTTTGCATTCCCAAGGTTGTGTAACTACTCCTCTGTACCTGTTATTCCCCCCACTATCTACTTGTCCCTAAACCGCCCTAAACCTTAAACCCAAACCCCAAACTGAAGAGCGAGCAGGCCACCGGCAGGGCCTGCGGACCCGTAGGCGAAGGCCGGCAGGCGAGCCGTAGGGTCCTGGACCTTAGGTCCACGCGGCCTCGAGGCGTGGGCCACATTTTTGCTTCGGTGAGGCCTGGTTTCCAGGCCACTCCAGGGCCAAAAAAAGGGCCTTGACCAAAAATGACGTATTTTACAAGGTGCAACAAGCCAAGACCGGCAGTAGTTCCGCGAAGTAAACTTTCCGGAAAGCCCTGCTTTCCTTTCCAGGCCCCCCCCAGGACCAAAAAGCCTTCCACATAGGCGAAAGACCAGAAACAACGTGCTTTTGCTTGCACATGCCTCTCAGAAGGCCAGCGAAAGCCCAAATCAAGCTTCTAGGCTTTCAAAAGCCTTCCGCAAGGTGTAAAAAACCCAAACGGGCCGTAGGGCCGCCCCACGCGTTAAGCTTTCAAAAAAAGGCCCTGGTTTCATTTCCAGGCCCCTCAGGGCCAAAAAAAGCCTTCCACAAAGGCTGCCAAATTCCCAAAATGACGTGTTTTCGCCTCAGAAGCCTCTCAGAAGGGCAGCGAAAGCCCCAATCAAGCTTTTTTGGGCTTCCAAACACCGTTCACAAGGTTCAAACGCCAAAGCCGGCCGTCGCGCCGCCCCACGCGTTGAACTTTCGCTTGGGCTACCCAGCAATTATGCCCTGCCACCCTTGAGAAAGCCGTCCACAAGAGGTGCCAAGGACCAAAAACTCATGCTTCTCCTTCAAAAGGGCTCGCAGAAAGGTCAGCGAATTCAAGCTTGAAGCCGGCCGCAAGGCTGCCCCCCGCGTCCAACTTTCCCAAGCGCCTCTCTGGAGGCTCGTTCCTCGAGCCATCCACCTTTTGCCGCTACGGGCACACGGCCTCCGAAGGCCTCCTGACTCCCCAAATTTCACTATGACAATGAAGCCATGCATCTGCGCGACTTTTGGAATGGGCGACCTGCCAAAACCATATTCATCCCCCCTTGCTGGAGGGGGTTTGGGGGTAGATAACCCTAAACACGTCAGGGTTTTAATTTGGGTGGGCGGGCACTTCAGCTAATAAGACAGACCCCAACCAAAGAATGTGGTGGTCCGAGCATATTGCAGCCTACACCCTAAACCCTAAATCCTAAACCCTAAACCCTAAACCCTAAAGAACCCTCTAACAAAACTGGGCGGCCCCCGCATTTCAGCGAAGAGATCGAGCGCTCCTCGAGTTGAGCCAGCTCGAGGAGTTGAGATGGCTCTTGGGTTCTCAAACTGTAAAACCCTCAAGGGTTTAGGGTTCAGGGTTTAGGGTTTTCAGGTTTTTTGTAGGGTTTGAGGGTTGAGGGTTTAGGGTTTAGGGTTTAGGGTTTAGGGTAGCCCTAAGGTTCGGGTTTTGGGTTTTGGGTTTGGGGTTGAAGGTTGCGGGTTTGGGGTTTGGGTGCAGAAGCTACAGGAATTTTGGGGTTCCAACCTCAAGATATTCGCCACTGAAAACTTTCCCCTCAACCCCAATTCATCCCAGCGCCAACAAGCCAAACCAACCAACCAAAACCCGAAACCCCAAATCCACTCAACCCTAAACCCTGATTAAACCCTAAACCCTAAACCCTAAGCCCTCAAGCCCTCAAGCCCTCAAGCCCCCAAGCCCTAAAGCCCTAAAGCCCTAAAGCCCTAAACCCCTAAACCGCTAAACCCGGCTGAAGTCTGTTTTCGGGAGTGACAAGTACGACTTAGTCGTTTAACGGCCGTACTCGCCTCCAGCCAATGTCTTTCACAGTTGCCCCTTGCCGGTTGTGGATCCACAAGTTGTGTGGAATTTATACTGCCAACGCTACAGACAGCGAAGGCGGTGATTTCTTAGTTTTCTGCAGTCAATTGGTAATTAGCTTCGCTAAGGATCTCTTGCGTTCTTCTCGCATGGGACGTTCGATGACATCTTGCATAAACCCCTAAACCCCCAAACCCCTAAGCCCCTAAACCCCCTAAACCCCCTAAACCCCTAAACCCCTAAACCCCTAAACCCCTAAACCCCCTAAACCCCCCAAACCCCCCAAACCCCCTAAACCCCCTAAACCCCCTAAACCCCCTAAACCCCCGAAACCCCCCAAAACCCCCTAAACCCCCTAAACCCCGAAACCCGTACTCCCCCACTCCACCAGGGCCCCCGGGAACCGGGCCGACGCGTCGTTCAAATTTCCGAGCGGCGCAGCGACGACATACCTGGCGACCCTAAACCCTAAACCCTAAACCCTAAACCCTAAACCCTAAACCCTAAATCCTAAATCCTAAACCCTAGGTATTCAGACTAGGAAAATCTGTTTCATCTGGGGTTGCTGTTGAGGATTGAGGAACTAAAACTATGTGATCGTCATATGCATCTCTCTCTCTCTCACTCTCTCTCTCTCTCTATTCATACTGTTGCTGATGGAAATCCTGCATCAGTTTCGCATACAGCCCAATCCCCTCGCCGCCCCGAATTTTAACATTGACACAGAATCCCCAGGCACCCAGTCAACGTTGAAATTAAGGGGTGCGCAGGGGATGTGTGTAGGCAGGCTGTTGCGTGGGTGGCTGGGGTCATGCAGGATTTCTATCATCCACCGTAGTTTCATATTACGCACCCTCACATGTAGAACTGGTAAAAACACGGTTACCTTGCTTTGGTACTTACTCATTAATCAGTTGCTTCTTGCAGGAACCTTTGGAATTACCATCATCACCCTTTGCAATGCCGTGTATTCAGCCCCTCCTTTGCAGGTCGTAAAAAGCCGGAGTGTTTTTGCCCCTTTGTTGGTGGCTTTCAGTCTAAGCTACCCAAATGAGGGAGACTATACTAAAGACGATAACCTCAGGTTCCAACAACTGCAGCCCAGTTTCACCAGCAAGACCTATGGTGAAAGGTGGGGAGCCTCCTTAGCCCTAAACCCTAAACCTGAAGCCCTAATCCCTAAGCCCTAAGCCCTAAAACCCTAAACCCTAAACCCTAAAACCCCAAACCCCTAAACCCTAAACCCCCCCCCCCCCTTCTTCCTTCAAATGCGGCAGGGTTTCAAGGTTCCTGGGGATGAGCTGAGGCTCCTTCGGTGCTTCAACGCCCCCACACATATTGGCAAGCTTTGGCTTCGGGATTCTAGGGCATCGTTTAGGGTTCAGAGGGTTTAGGGTTTAGGGTTTAGGGTTTAGGGTTTAGGGCTTTTCGGGCATTTAGGTCTTTTCGGGTCTTTCAAGGCATTTAGGGCTTTTGGGGCTTTTGGGCTTTCAAGGTTGTAGGGTCGAGGCCTGAAATGATGAAAAGAGCCCAGCTAAAAAAACAAAAACCCTAAACCCTAAACCCTAAACCCTAAACCCTAAACCCTAAACCCTAAACCCTAAACCCTAAACCCTAAACCCTAAACCCTAAACCCTAAACCCTCCCAAACTCTAAGCCCTAAACAACCTCTAAACCCCCAAAAAACGTAGCCTGTCAGGCCCCTAAACCCTGTAATCCTATAACTCCTATAAACCCTGCAAAAGCCTAAGGCTCCCTTCACGCAACTCCTACACAGCTCCGGAAGGGGGGGGAGGTCTGAAGATCGACCGCGGCACTTTGCAAATCTCAGGGCTGAAAGGGTCGGGTGTAACTTACTACAGTGCCCATAGAACCCTCAACACAGTTTTTGATGTTCCCTTGGGTTGTGCAAGAAAACATGCCAGTGCCCTTAGAACCCTCAGAAAATTGTTGATGTTCCCCTGGGTTGTATTTAAGAACATGCCCGTGCCCCTGGAACCCTCAGAAAAAATGTTAATGTGCCCCTGACCTGCGTTTAAGAACATGTTTGACCATAATTGCCCAGGAAGTGGAGCTGCGCTCCCAACCAAGCGTCTGCAGATCTGCAATAAGGCTCCATCTCTCGTCTCGGCTACCGGCGGCCTTCGTTCGAGCCCAGCCTTCAGATACTTATCGTCGAGTGCTTCGGTGCTCCCTTCATCGACATGCAAGGGCCTCCGCTACGGCCACCTGGTTCTCGCTACAGACTCAGCACTTACTCAGCGCTTGAAGCATATGCGTGCAACATCGGGCCTTTTCTTGCATCGCCCTTCCTAGTTCCAATGATGTGTTGAAAGTCTCCAGAGACATCTGCGCGCGTGGATTTCGGGTTTAGGGTGACACCTACTTCTGAGGGCGGGGCAAAAGAACACAGCCTAGACTTAGAAGACGCACCTACTTATGAATTTATGAGGCCCCCACCCGCAGAAGCCTTCAAGCGATGCTGTTGTTGGAGAGCATGAGTCAGCAACAGCACCGCTTCAGCTGCGAGAGGCTTATGTTCCCATGTTCCCAACAGCGACCATAACAAACAACAGACTCTCAATATCCCTTGGGACTTAAAGCAAAAAAACATAGGGAACTCCAGGGTGGGCCTTAGGGTTCACGGGGCTTGGTAGGCTATGGGGCTCCATAAAAATTAGGCTTTCAGGACATGGCTCTCGGTCTCGGGGTTCGGGTTTAGGGTGATTTAGGGTTCAGGGTTTAGGGTTTAGGGTTTAGGGTTTAGGGTTTTAGCGTTTAGGGTTTAGGTTGAAGCCTGTCGGGGGATTGGAAATTCAGCGTGCCGGTGTTTGTGTTAAAGTGCTCAGGCCAGGAAAGTGGCAATGTCCTAAACCCCTAAACCTTGAACTCTAGCCTGGAGCAGCCCTTGAATTTAAGCTAAACCCTAAACCTTCACGTCTTGCAAAAAACGAGGTCACAAGTGCTCCCCAAAGAAGTTCTAGCCAAACACATGGACAGTTCTCAAAATGAGAACCCTTTTTGAGGTACCGAACCTCCAAGCCAAGCCCCCTATTCTAAGCCCTGATCACGAACCCTAAACCCTGACCCTAAACCCAACCCTGAACCTAAAACCCTCAAGCCCTAAAACCCTAAAACCTAAAACCCCAAAACCCAAAAACGATAAAAACCCTAAACTCTAACACCCCAAGACCTGACCGCAAACCCCTAAGCCCTGAACCCCAAAACCCTAAACTCTAAAACCCCTAAACCCCAAACCCTAACACCCTAAACCCTGAACCCTAAAACTTGACCCTAAACCCCTAAGCCCTGAACCCTAAAACCCTAAACCCCTAAACCCTAAAAACCCTCAACCCTAACACCCTACACCCTACACCCTGAACCCCCTAAACCCTAAACTCTAAAAACCCGTAAACCCCTGTTTGATCCTCGCCGGTGCGAACAAGACGGAGGAGGACCTGCCGCGCTTTGACCCATTCAGTCGCGGTACCCCGCTCTTCAGGCTTGGTGTTTGGGTTTAGGGTTTAGGGTTTAGGGTTTAGGGTTTAGGGTTTAGGGTTTAGGGTTTAGGGTTTAGGGTTTAGGGTTTAGGGTTTAGGCTTTAGGGTTCAGGGTTCAGGGTTTGGGGTTTAGGGTTTAGGGTTTAGGGTTTGGGGTTTAGGGTTTAGGGTTTAGGGTTTAGGGTTCAGGGTTTAGGGTTTGGGGTTTAGGGTTTAGGGTTTAGGGTTTGGGGTTTGGGGTTTAGGGTTTAGGCTTCAGGATCTCACAGTTCCAGGGCTTTGGCAGCGTCAGGTGTAAAGACTGTAAACCCGAATCCCTAAACCCGAAACCCGAAACCCTAAACCCTAAACCCTAAACCCTAAACCCTAAACGAAACCCGAAACCCTAACCCCCCAACGCCCAAACCCCCAAAACCCCTGAAAAAGCCCTAAAACCCCCGCAAATCCCTCAACCCCCAACCCCCTAAAACCCTGATCTCGGCAGCCTCGCAGTCAGGGCGGGGAAGAGTCGCAGCATTCAAGCAACGATGCTCATGGCAGGGGTTCAGGGTGTAAGGGTTCAGGGTTTAAGGGTTCAGGGCTAGGGGGTAGTAGGGTTTAGGGTTCAGGGTTTCGGGCTTTAGGGCTTGGGGCTTTGGGCTTAGGGCCGAAGATTTAGGGGTTAGGGTGTTGGGCTTAGGGTTGAGAGTTTATGGCTTACGGCTGAGGACTTAGGGTTCAGGGTTTAGGGCTTACGGCTTTAGGGCTTAGGGTTTTGGGCCGAAGGCTTAGGGGTTTGGTTTAGGGCTTAGGGTTTCGGGCTGAGGGCTTAGGGTCTCAATCTACCAAAGGCGCATGCTGAGTTGGGCTCCCAGTTGGGGTCCTGAGGTTGGTCCTTTCCTCGCGTGGCCTCTTCAAACAACATCCCGCAGCTCTCTGATAAACGACTCCAGTGATCCTCTTGACGCAAAGATGGGGAACAATCCATGAGGGCGTCAGCTTAGGGCCGAGGGTGTAGGGCTTTTTGAGGGCGAGGGCCTGGGGGAACAGGGTGTTTGTAGGGTTTCCCCTCAACCCTAAACCCCGGACCTAAAACCAACACTGCCCAACACCCTCAACCCTAAGCTTAAACCCCGAGACCCTCGACACTAAACTTGAAACCCCTAAACCCTAAACCCTTAACCCTAGTTTGGGGGCTCACGGCTTCGAGGTGCAGGCCTCAAGGTTGAGGTCCGAGGCGTTCGGCTTGAAGGGCTTAGTTTTATTTTTTTGGTTGGGGGGCGGGGGGGGGGGGGGGGGGGGGGTAGGGTTCAGGCTTTAAGGTTCAGGGTTTAGGGTTTCGGGCTTCGTTAGGGGTTTTACTTTTTTTTTATCTTCTTCAACTCTGTATGTGTGTGTGTGTGTTTTTTTTTGTTTTTATTTTATTTTTTTTTTTTTGGGGGGGGGGGTGTGGCGGGAGGGTTAGGAACTGTGTTCAGGGCTTGGGGTTTTAGAGTTTGAGGGTTTCGGGTTTAGTCGGTAAAGGGCTTGGGGCCCAGGGTCTAGGGGTTAGGGTTTAGGGTTTAGGGCCCCGAACCCTAAACCAGGGGGCACCCGTTGCAATGCTGATGCTCAGCTCTAAGCTTTTCAGGATCAGATATTCAATCCTAAACCCGAGCCCCCCAAGCCCCCAAGAAAAGAAAAGCGAAAGAGGGTTTAGGGTTTAGGGTTTAGGGTTGATTCAGAGGTCCACGCCGTGGCACAAACTGTATTCCTCTTCGCCCCTGGCATGCTTCTGCCCCCGAGGGGTGAAACAACCTTTTCAATCCTACCACAGCCGCCCTAAACCCTAAACCCTAAACCCCAAACCCCAAACCCTAAACCCTCCCAAAGCCCCAAGCATCCTAAGAGCCTTAAACGAAGGCTTATGACTTTCGGGCAAACCCTAAAGCCCGAACAGTCTGAAAAGGGTGGCGCTTTCAATAATCGGTTTAGGGTGTTAGGGTTTTACGGTTTAGGGTTCTGGGTTTTAGGGTTTTAGGGTTTAGGGTTTAGGGTTTTAGGGTTTAGGGTTCAGGGTCACATGAAGGCTGTCTGGGGGTACAGCCTGACATGGGTACGAGTTTTGGAGGGCTTAGCGGTGCAGGGCTGCAAGGCTGGTCCTGAACTCATTCGGTCATTCGGGCGAAGGGGAGGGATTGCAGGCTCTACTCCTGAACCCTAAACCCTAAACCCTAAACCCGAAACCCTAAACCCTAAACCCTAAACCCCCGGATACGTACCATCAAGTTTAGGGTCCTACCCTAAACCCCAAAGCCTTAACCTTCAACCGCCTAAACCCTAAACCATACGTTCTGGGCTAAACCTTGAAGGTGCGGGTGCAGGTTATGCACCAAACTCTATAAAGCCATCCTAAACCCTAAGCTCAAAACCTTATAAAACATCGAAAAATGGTTTAAAAAACCCAAGCCTGCACCTAAAGCCTAAATACCAGAGCCCTCAAGCCCTTGAAAAAAACACCCCTAACACCCCCAAATGCCCTAGAAGCCCCCCCCCCCCCCCCCACAAAGTAGAAATTACGGAGTTCAGCTGTGCACCTGCCCCCTTCCCCCCCCGCCCCCTGAAAAAAAAGCAAAGACCCGAAAGCCCCGTAAGCGAGGTTTTAGGGCTTTTTGGGATTCTACGTTTTCTTGGGTTTGGGGTCTAGTGGTTTCGAGCCCTACAAGCCCTAAAAAGCTCCAAAGCCTCCTAACCCTAAACCCTAAACCCTAAACCCTAAACCCTAAACCCTAAACCCTAAACCCTAAACCCTAAACCCTAAACCCTAAACCCTAAACCCTAAACCCTAAACCCTAAACCCTAAACCCTACCTATTAAACGCTCTCAAGCCTCCTAGCGCTCCTGCCCTCCCTCTTTCGAAGGGAGCGCAGAGGTCAAGCCTCCATGTCGCCGCGCCACTCGTTTGTGGGTCTTGGGGTGTGTGGGTTTAGGGTTTAGGGTTTAGGGTTTAGGGTTTAGTGTTTAGGGTTTAGGGTTTAGGGTTTAGGGTTTAGGGTTTAGGGTGTAGGCTTGAGGGTTAAGGTTGGCGTGGTCCCCCTTATACTAACAGGAACCCCTTTAGGGTTTAGGGTTGAGGGTTTAGGGTTGGGATGTTCCCCCTTATACTAACAGTCCTTGATAGGGATTCTAGTACCCCCCCCTGTTCTGGTCCCAATTAAGGACTGTTAGTAAAGGGGGAGCATCGCAAGGTGAGGGGTTTCAAATGTAGTGAGTCTTTAGATCTTTGGGTTGGGGGTCAGGGGCGGAACCTAGGGGGGGGTAGTAGAGAGTGGGGTTTAGGGTTTAGGGTTTAGGGTTTAGGGTTTAGGGTTTAGGGTGTAGGGTTTAGGGTTTAGGGTTTAACCCATGAAAGCTGCAGCTAAGAAGGAGACGCAGCATGCAGGGTGAGACAGCTTGCGAAGGGCAACAGACAGATGTTCCATCTGAGTATGCCCCGCGCAGCTTGTACCCTAAATCATCAGGGCTCCGCACCCTTAAACCCCGGCGGGACCGTGAACCCTAAACCCTAAACCCTAAACCCTAAACCCTAAACCCTAAACCCTAAACCCTAAACCCTAAACCCTAAACCCTAAACCCTAACCCCTAAACCCTGAACCCTAAACCCTAAACCAAGTTCGAAGAAGCTCGAAGCCTCTTTCCCGTGGCCCGAAGCCCTTCGCAACTCAGCCGGACGACATCTCCCTTCTCCACGTCGCGCCGTGTCATGCCTCCGCTGTTTAGGGCTTAGGGTTAGGGTGGGGTTTGGGGTTTGGGGTTTGGGGTTTGGGGTTTGGGGTTTGGGGTTTGGGGTTTGGGGTTTGGGGTTTGGGGTTTGGGGTTTTTGGGGTTTGGGGTTTGGGGTTTGGGGTTTGGGGTTTGGGGTTTGGGCTTCAGGGTTTGGGGTTTAGGGCTTACAGCCCAAACAATGAAACGGGATCTGCTTAAGGAGCCGGTGGAGGATGCCTTTGAGGCAGCTGCAATTATAGAGAACAACCCTCCCTGCGTCGAGGGGCTTGTCAAATCTCATGCACTGTCCTTTGAGAACCTTGCTGGAGATGCCATGTCTACTATTCTCTCTGGGTCTTTGAACCCCGAAACCCCTAAAGCCCTAAAACCCTCAAACCTTGAAACCCTAAAACCCCTAAACCCTAAAACCCTAAAACCCTCAAACCCTGCACCCTAAACCCTAAAAACCCTCGAACCCTAAACCCTGAAACCCTAAAACCCTAAAACCCTAAAACCTTCAAACCCTAAAACTCTAAACCCTCAAACCCTCAAACCCTAAACCCTGAAACCCTAAAACCCTAAACCCTCAAACCCTCAAACCCTAAACCCTGAAACCCTCAAACAATCCTCAAACCCTGAAACCCTAAACCCTAAACCCTCAAACCCTCAAACCCTACAAAAACCTGAAAACCCCTGAACCCTAAACACCTAAAAACCCTAAAACCCTAACACCCCTAAACCCAAGCTAAACCCTGAAAATCCCCGTAATCCACACCTGGGCCACCAAAGATTCCACGAACTCCTGCTGCGCCGCCGAGGGCACGATGAGTCCAGTCCTTCAGGGGGAGCAGGGAGGGTTTAGGATTTAGGGTTTAGGGTTTAGGGTTGAGGGTTGAGGGGGTTTAGGGTTTTCGGGGTTTAGGGGGTTAGGGTTTAGGGTTGAGGGTTCAGGGTTGAGGGGTTTAAGGGTTGAGGGTGTTAGGATTTGGGGTTTACCTTTTAGGTTTTTAGGGTTCAGGGCTCAGGGTTTTCAAGGTCCTTCTGATTCAGGCTTTAGGGTTTTAGGTTCTCAAGGTTTAGGGTTCAGGGTTTGAGGACTCGGGTTTTCGTGCTTTAGGGTTTGTTAGGGCTTTGGCGGCTGTTTTGGGCTTCGTCAGGGTTTGGATCTGCCGAGAGGGAGAACCCGAAACCCATCACACCTTGGGATTCTCCTGACAGCTCAGGTTGGGGAACCGCAGACATTGCAACAAAAGAAAGCAGATTCCACCCCCCCCCCCCCCCCCCCCCCAAAAAACAAACGGTTTAGAGTTTAGGAGTTTAGGGAAGGTACGGTTGGTATAGACTGCCAGGAGGGGGGGGGGGGATCGTAGTTTCGATGAGGGGTTGTAACTGCAAGTAGGTACACCAAATAGTACCTCTGCACCCTCAACCCTCCTAAGCCCCTGAACCCTGCGCCTGCAAACCCTAAACACCTAAGCCCGGTAGACCCTAAACCCTAAATCCGAAACCCTAAGCCGTAAAGCCGAAACCGTACAGCCCAAACCTCTCAGGCCCGAAACCTCCCAGACCCTCGCCTGAGAAGCTTCGCTAACTCCGACCGTGGCAATTCTCGGCTGGCCAAGGCCTACAGTGGGGGGTTGAGGGTTTAGGGTTCAGGGTTTTTAGGGTTTAGGGTTTAGGGTTTAGGGTTTTTAGGGTTTAGGGTTTTTAGGGTTTAGGGTTTAGGGTTTTTAGGGTTTACATAGAGGGTTTAGGGCTTAGGGTTTTAACATATTTCTAGGGTTCAGGGTTTGGGGTGAGGGTTCGGGGGGTTGAGGGCTCGCTAGGCTTTAGGGGTTACTTATTTAGGGTTCAGGGTTTAGGCTTTAGGGTTGCTTGAGGAAGAAAATCCTTCCCTAAACCCTAAACCCTAAACCCTAAACCCCAAACCCCAAACCCTAAACCCTAAACCCTAAACCTCAACTTTACACCCTGTGCCACCTTGACCGATCCGCAACGTAGCAGCTCCGTTCTTGATCAGACGATTGAGTCTTGACATGTGTCTGCCCGCTGAAGCAAGAACAGCCAGTACCGAACCCCAAACCCTGAACCCTGAACCCTAAACCCTAAACCCCAAACCCCAAACCCTAAACCTTAAACCCTAAACCCGAAACCCTAACCCTAAAAGGGAATGTAGAGTTTAGGGTTTAGCCGGCTCTCCAGCTTAAGTCACGTCATCTTGCATACTTTGCACAGAAGGGGCGGAATGACAACAGAGGCCAGAACTTAGACCTTCAACCCTCAAGCTCTACAGCCTTAAAACCCGAACCAACCCCCAATACCCTAAACTCGAGTTAGGGTCCTAAACCCTAAACCTTAAACCCTGAACCCTGAGCCCTAAACCCCAAACCCCAAACCCTAAACCCTGACCCCTGAACCCTGAAGCCCCCGAACCCCAAGACTGCAGGCGCCTTGTGACTAGCCATGGACCTTCTCAAGCATCTAAGTCCTAAACCCTAAAGCCTTAAATCCTAAACCCTACCCTGACTCCCAAATCCTGAACCCTGAACCCTTCATCCTGAATCCTAAACCCTGAAATCCTAAACCCGAAATCCCGCAGCCTTGAGACAGACCTTGGCCGACTCTGGTGCAGAGTCCAGCAACTCGACGAGGTTGTGGAGGATGTCCATGCACTCCTAAAACAAACAGTGGGGGTGTTGGGGTGTTGAGGGTTTAGGGTTTAGGGTTTAGGGCTTCGGAGGTTGAGGCTGAGGGCTTTGGCCTTCTAAGGCGAAACCCTACACCCTACACCCTACACCCTACACCCTAAACCCTACACCCTACACCCTAACACCCTAACACCCTAACACCCTAACACCCTAACACCCTAACACCCTAACACCCTAACACCCTAACACCCTAACACCCTAACACCCTAACACCCTAACACCCTAACACCTAAACCCTAAACCCTAAACCCTAAACCCTAAACCCTAAACCCCAACCCACCTTCGCTTAGCTGGTGAACCATGTCCCCGATAAGGGCGGAGGGTCCTCGAAGGCAAAAGCAGGTGGCAGCTCCATGTGTCCGAGCCTCAGCTTCGGGTTTAGGGTTTAGGGTTTAGGGTTTAGGGTTTAGGGTTCAGGGTTTAGGGTTTAGGGTTTAGGGTTTAGGGTTTAGGGTTTAGGGTTTAGGGTTTAGGGTTTAGGGTTTTGGATGGTTGAGGGTTTAGGGTTATGCAAGGGTTTGGGGTTTAGGGTTATATAAGGGTTTAGGGTTCTAGGGTTCATGTTGGTTTAGGCTTTAGGGTTAAGGGTTTGGGGTCTAGGGTTTGGGGTTTAGGGTTCAGAGTTTGGGTTTGGGGTTAGGGACTCAGGAACTTAGGGACTTAGGGATTTAGGAACTTGGGGACTTGGGGTTAGGGTTTAGGGATGTTAGGTTTTAGGGATTGAGGTTTTGGGTGTAGGGGGTTAGAGGTTTGACCACGTGGCTGGTAAGGTGCAGGACTTTCCGCTTCAGCCTTGAGGAACCATGCGGACTGCTGTGTCCGCCGGCGTCATCACCATCGAGAAGCTGCAATCCTAACTTTAAGGGACATGCAAACGCTCTACAGCCTAATGCGTTCACCATAGAACAGCAAGAAAACAAAAAACTGAACCCTGAATCCTAAACCCTAAACCCGGAACCCTAAACCCGGAAAACCCGGAAAACCCCAAACCCCAAACCCCAAACCCCAAACCCCAAACCCCAAACCCCAAACCCCAAACCCCAAACCCTAAACCCTAAACCCTAAACCCAGAACCCTAAACCCTAAACCCTAAACCCAGAAGCCTAAACCCGGAAAACCCCAAACCCTACACCCTACAGGGTTTCCGGGTCCCGGGTTTCGGGAGCCCTCGTCTCAAACCACCGGCTCAGGGTTTAGGGTTGAGGGTTTTAGGGTTAGATTTTGAGGGTTTTAGGGTTTTAGGGTTTTAGGGTTTAGGGTTTTAGGGTTTAGGGTTTTAGGACTTATAGGGTTTAAACGCTCCGAAGGCCCTGGCGGGCAAACCGGGGGGACGCGGATGTCGTCGCCGGTGTGCGCCAAGGTGCTGGACCTCAAGGAGATGTCGGGGCTCAGTCCCCGTGACGCCGCTTGTATACATTCATACATGTATATGTATATATATATATATATGTGCATGTCTATATACATACATATATCATATATCAACAATAGATATGCATAAATCTACATATATATATATATGTGTGCGTAAGCCCTAAATCCTGAATCCTAAGCCCCGAACCCAGCATCTTAAAGCCTAGACAATAACCGAAAG
Source organism: Symbiodinium natans (assembly GCA_905221605.1). Classification (NCBI taxonomy): domain Eukaryota; class Dinophyceae; order Suessiales; family Symbiodiniaceae; genus Symbiodinium; species Symbiodinium natans. Next base: position 619,987 of record CAJNDS010001313.1, on the reverse strand, counting down.
GAGAGGTCTGGGGCAGCAATCCCTAATGTTAAACTGTCCCACGCTTCTGATTCTGCGATGACATAATGGAATGGGAAGAGTGGGTATCATGGGTTGGGTGAGGCTTGATTCTGTGTGGAGAGCTTCTACATCTCGAACGATCGCCCTCCTCCCCGGCTTAGAGAAAGAACCTAAACTAATCTCTGCACCCCTGCAAGAACCGGGCGGTCCCACTTTAGCCCTCTAAGAGGTGTCAGATGGCATGCTCCCCCTTATACTAACAGTCCTTAATAGGGATTGCAGTACCCCCGATTAAATCCCTATTGAGGCTTGTTAGTATAAAGGGGGGACATTTCAAGATGTCGGACCTGTTTCCGGGCACCAAGGCAAACTTGACATATTCGAGATCCTACTGCGGCTAGGGTTTAGGGTTTAGGGTTTAGGGTTAGGGTTTAGGGTTTAGGGTTTAGGGTTTAGGGTTTAGGGTTTAGGGTTTAGGGTTTAGGGTTTAGGGTTTAGGGTTGAGGGTTGAGGGTTGAGGTTGAGGGTTGAGGGTTGAGGGTTGAGGGTTGAGGGTTCAGGGTTTAGGGTTTAGGGTTTAGGGTTTAGGGAGCGGTTGATCTGAGGTGGCGGCGTCAAGAAGTGCAAGGCAACATCGCATGCCTGCAAGGCAACATCGCATGCGGATAGAGGTTTGCAAGCGTTGTTCTCCAAACCAGAAATGGCTTAGGGTTCACGGTTTCGGGTTAGGCTTCAGGGCTTAGGGTTTCGGGTTAGGGTTCAGGGTTTAGGGCAGTTGTTGGCTTTTGCTTGTTAGGAACCGGCAGCAAAGCACGACGAGGACGTGGATGAGGACGAGGACGTGAACGAGGACAAAACGAGGTCGACCATTGCAACCACGACTGTGGCTACTTCCCCCTAAAACCCTAAACCCTAAACCCTGAACCCTAAACCCTAAACCCTAAACCCTAAACCCCTCTTGGTGCGGATATCTCCCGTGGTAGCTTCCTCAACATCACAGGGAGACTCGCAGCTGAAGATCGAAACCACCTCCACTATTGGCCAAAAACAAAAGGTGCACTTGCACAGATCAGAATTGCCCCGGGCTTAGGGTTTAGGGTTTAGGGTTTGGGGTTTGGGGTTTGGGGTTTAGGGTTTAGGGTTTAGGGTTTAGGAACCATGCCCAAAACCCACAAAAAGACTCCTCAACCAGACCAGAGGTTGGGTCTGCAAACTACTGGTATCCTCCTGACAGTCTAGGGTACCACACAGGGCGCACGATGTAGATGCAGCTCCGTTTGGCGCACAACTCCCTCAGAACCCCAAAATTCTAAACCCTCCTTGGACCTAACCCTGAACCCTGAACCCTGAACCCTGAACCCTGAACCCTGAACCCTAAACCCAACACCCTGAACCCTGAACCCTCTGAACCCTGAACCACCCTGAACCCTGAACCCTGAACCCTAAACCCAACACCCTGAACCCTGAACCCTGAGCCCTGCAAGTCGTATACCCTGCCAGCCCAAGAGCCTGTTTCCTGGTCGCCAAGTCCTCCTGGCAAGAGCAATCGACGATGCGCCGGGATCAACGCCGGAAGAGTCTCGAAGCCCCCAAACCAGAAACCCTCAAACCTTCAACCACCCCCCCCCCCGCCCACGACCTTACCCGAAGAAACGAGCACTTGGAAAGTAGAAGGAAGAACAAGAAGAATGGCGTTTTAACGTTGAAAAAACCCTAAACCCTGAATGGGTTTTAGTGTCAAAAAAACGCTAAGGGAGGAGCTGGAGCAGGAAATACGCAGGGAACCGGGGTTTCGTAGCAAACGGTGTGGAATAGTAGTCCTACCTCTGGAGTATACCCTGGAAAAAAGTATATACTCTTTAGGAAGAAGTAGCTATAATGGGAACCCAGAAACAAACAAGTATTAAAGTACAGTACTCCAAAACCCAGTAGTGCACCGTCGCAAACGCGATAATCCCTTAGTAGTCGTCGTCGTTTTCAGGGTTTAGCTCAGACTAGTGTTCGCTTTTTCGCTGCCATAGCAACAGAGTCCACAGTTCTTCGTAGTACAGTCAGGGTTCGTAGTGCAGGATGCCTGTTTTGGGCTAAAACAGAGCAGGGCTATCAATGGCAACTGCGGAAGATCTGAGGGCGGCATTTCCCCATGCAAAATCTTCAAGAAGAGGCGCCAAGAGTTGCACATAGTATGCCCGACTCGTGTACAACAGGCTGCTGTCCATTCAAGTCCTAAGAGAAGCAGCATCACACCCCCATCAGAAGGGAATTCAGCGCAGCCATCGACACTGACATGGCCGCTGCTCCGACGAGGGCGGCCTCGCTCGTGTCCTTAGGTTTCTTCTGGAATCGAAAGCAAAGAAGTGTGCATAGGCTAACCCTAAACCCTAAACCCTAAACCCTAAACCCTAAACCCTAAACCCTAAACCCTAAACCCTAAACCCTAAACCCTAAACCCTAAACCCTAAACCCTAAATAGTTGTAATGACTGATGTGCCTTCGAGACATGAAAGAAGAAAAGTTTCCCACTGGACTACTCAGTTTCGAAGGATGACACGCCTTCATCAGGGTCCTTCTCGCAGCATTTTACACCGTTGAATCTGCACACAGTAGTTGTTGTGTGAGTTGCCTGAAGATACTGAAACGCGCCCCCCACTGGCGTGTCTGAGTCGATGCCACAGAAGGCCCTGCACTGCTCCTCCGTCGTCAGGATGCACACAGGCAATGTCGTTGTGGTCGTCGGATCACCTACTTGGTAGCCCAGAAGTCATATTATGACAAGGGCACCCTTTTTTTGGGGGGGTTGGTTATTTTACAAGGGAACCCATAACCAAAAAAAAGAAAAGGTAAAGGGTACCGCTGGGCTACCAAGCCTGTGGTAGTGGGCACCGGAGTAGTCGTGGGCGCTACGCAGCAGAGGTTGTTGCTGATGGGGGCGGTTTGATTCCGGCATACGCATCCGGAGCCGGCCGAACACTCGGCAAAGCATTCGTCACCGAGTGTTGGGCACCACTTGGTGGCATTGTCCTCATCCATGATAGGATCAAGCCGCCAAAAGCTCCACTGCTCGCTCCACACATAGGGGCAAGGGTTGGCCGGACATTGCTGGCCAAGAGCTGCGAAAACCATCGCCACCATCCAGGTCATAGCTAGGGGGTGGCTACTGGGGTGTGCGGGTGTCGAGGACTCGAGCCAGTCAGACTTCGAACGGGCTCCATCGGGCTCCAATCATTCCAATAGCATATTATAATGAATTAATAGAACTATGATATAGAATGTATTGCAGCAAAATATTAGGTTTGGGTTTAGGATTCGTCAGCTGCTTCGAATCTGGATTGAGGGGCTTAGTTCATTCTGGCGCTAGCCTGTCCTGTCTTGCAACTCAATGTGCAAACGAAAAATCGCTTTGCAGACTCTTCAGCACCGATCACTGTGGCGGTCGCAAGTTCTACGCAGGACGCCGCTTGCTATGTACGGGTTTAGGGTTTAGGGTTTAGGGTTTAGGGTTTAGGGTTTAGGGTTTAGGGTTTAGGGTTTAGGGTTTAGGGATGCTCTAGGTCCTTCCTCTCTTTGGAGGCAAGATAGGGTTAGCCATACACCCGAAACCCTCGAAGGCCCCGTTAGAGGTCGTGAGTGATGGTTGGACACCCAAACCAGACCACGCAGCGACACCACAGCGCAGCCTAAACCCCCCCCTGGAGTCTCACAACACTTCATGAGGCCGAAGCTTGCTCTGTGCAAGGCCGCATCCGAATGCAGCCCCAAACCCTGACCGCACAACCTCACCCCTTCCAAACAAAGCGGCTTAGGGTTTAGGGTTTGGTGTTTCGGGTTTCGGGTCTGCAGAACCCGAAACCCTTAAATCCTCAACCCTAAACCCCTCCATAAACCCCAAACCCTCAACCCAAAATCCAAGCCCTTACCCCCCCCCCCCCCCCCCCCCATGTTGCCTTGGGATCCAGTAGTGGGCTGAGCGCTGCCAAAGCAGCAGTCCCATAGACTTTCTCCAACCTCAGCCGGTCTTAACCTAGGGTGTAGGGTTTGGGGGTTTAGGGTTTAGGGTTGGGGTTTCGGGTTGAGGGGTTGGGTGTTTAGGGTTTGGGGGTTTGGGTTTTTGGGGTTCCGGGCTTTGAAAAGGGGCCCAGAGCCGTAGTCTGCCCCTCCAACAGCCCAGGGAAAAACAAGGTTAAGCTCAGTAAATTCCCCTACGCAAGCTCCCGCTGAAAAGCCATGCAGTTCAGCCACTGACCAAGTAAAGGGTCATCACCCTAAACCCTAAACCCTAGACCCTCCTAAACCCTAAACCCTAAACCCTAAACCCTAAACCCTAAACCCTAAACCCTAAACCCTAAACCCTAAACCCTAAACAGGGCACTGCCAAGCTTTGAGACTCGAAACAGCCCAGGACGCCAACCCTGAAACCTTCGAGCTGTGATCGCAGGGACATCTCAAGGAATCAGGTAGCCCTAAACCCTAAACCCTAAACCCGAAACCCTAAACCCTAAACCTGCCCCAGCACGGTGCAATGGAAAGGTTTTAAGGGTGCAGGGTGTTGGGGTTTCGGAGTCGTAGCTGAGGTATACGACTTGTAGGGTGGTTTTGGGATCAGGTTAGGGTTTGGGGCTTGGGGCTTGGGGCTTGGGGCTTGGGGCTTGGGGCTTGGGGCTTGGGGCTTGGGGCTTGGGGCTTGGGGTTTGGGTTTCTTGAGACATGCCATGCACTCTTTCTTGGCCGCTGGCAGCCAAATCGACGTGAGCACGTGCCGCGCAAAGGCAAAGCGGAACGCCTTGGCACAACGCCCCGGTAGACTTTGAAGCTATAGGGGTACTATACTCCCTTAAGAGGGTAGTGTAAAGGGGACATCCCAATTTGAAGCGTAAGAAAAAACCGCAAGCATGCTGAAAGCCCAGAAGTCTGCACCTGACAATAGATGTTCGCATGTTGACAGTTGCGAGCCGATATCACGAAACCCAATACTTCAACACCCGAATCCCGGCACACAAAAAGTACCGTACACAACCCAAGGGCCTATGTACATCAGAACCCTGTTACAGAGGGTAAGGGACCACACTAAGGGCCAATGAAACTATCCCAAGAGCTTCAAGAGGCGTAGGGGCCTAAGGGCTTATATGGCTCAGGGCATGCCGGGCTCAGAAGGCTGAGAACTGAAAAGCCTCCGCAAGCGCCCCACACTATGAGCCTATAGGGTTTAGGGTTTAGGGATGGGTGCGATGCTGAAAAGTCGTGGGGTCCCTCGATCGGGGCCTGCCAAGTCTTCGCCACACTATGGTAGTCTGCTTGGGCGGTACTGATGTTGTCATGCCCCGCAATGTTGCCAACGAGCCCTTCGATGTCGCTCCGGACGTTCTGTTGTGCGCATTGGCATGGTTATTTTTGCTGTGGCGCTGTTAGGGTTTAGGGCCAACGTTGTCTGCGAACGATCCTGGTGTGTCACGCCGCTCGCTGGATGAAGCAACAGCACCAGCAGGTAGATTTCCTATTTCATAGCAAAATCCAAGAAGCTGTACGACCAAGGGCTTGAGGGCAGGTGCTTTTGGGGTCTTCAGAATTCAGCAACCCTAACCCCTAAGCTCTAAGCCCTCCTAAACCCTAAACCCTCCTAAGCCCTACGCCCTAAGCCCTAAGCCGTAAGCCCTAAGCCCTAAGCCCTAAGCCCTAAACCCTGAACCCTAAACCCTAAACCCTAAACCCTAAACCCTAAACCCTAAACCCTAAACCCTAAACCCTAAACCCTAAACCCTAAACCCTAAACCCTAAACCCTAAACCCTAAACCCTAAACCCTAAACCCTAAACACTAACCCTAAACCCTAAACCCTAAACCCTAAACCCTAAACCCTAAACCCTAAACCCTAAACCCTAAACCCTAAACCCTAAACCCTAAACCCTAAACCCTAAACCCTAAACCCTAAACCCTAAACCCTAAACCCTACACGGGGGTTCATGGGCCTCAGGTCCGGGCTGGGAGCTCGGAGGCCGAACGGCAAAGCTGCACGCAGGTCTCGTGCCTAAGCCGCGGGGGTCTTCGGGTGCTCTGAACCCTGGAGACCCTGTTTAGGGTTTAGGGTTTAGGGTTTAGGGTTTAGGACCACTCAGTCGAGCACTGAAGATCGCCTGCCCACTGTCCGGACTGAGGCCTGCCCACTGTCCGGACTTAATGTCGTACATCTCCCATGAGTGCCAACCCTTCTCGACCATGTTCTCTTTTGTGCGGAAGCGCGGCTGTCGCAACACCAACTTCTCGTCATCCTTTATTTAGGGTTTCATAGGGTTTAGGGTTTACAGGGTTTAGGGTGTTGTGTTGGGGGGTCGGGGTAGACTTCACCCCCACCCTCCCCTAACAAGGCCTTAATAGGGCTTCGGGTTTCGGGTCTCAAGCTAAGAGGCTCCGTGCTAGCAGAGTTTTGATGATCGTGCTTGTGGTGAAGCAGGCAATTACAACTCTGGATTGGCAGATGCTTCTCTTCAAATGTTCACATTCTTTCTGAGAGCAAGCCCAAAACCCTCAAATCATATTAGCACTCCTAAAATTAAGACTGAGCCCTGGGACCTGCCCCCGGGACCCCGAATTTTTCTGGGTTTAGGGTTTAGGGTTAAGGGTTTAGGGTTTAGGGTGCAAATGGGTTTTCAATGGGGCCCGATATATCCCTCAAGAGATGAAGGGCTCTGCCGGGCATCCTACAAGAGGTTGCAGTTTACAATGACGCCCTCAACCCAACAGCACCACAAAGCCTGGGCTTAGGATTTAAGGAATATAGGGTCAACCCTAAACCCCAACCCCCCCCCCCCCCCAACAAAAGGAAAAAAAAAAG